>CAUYSK010049831.1:0-63918 GCA_963575035.1 Avahi laniger | reverse complement strand
GGGGACAGACATGCTTGAAGCTCTGACTCGGATGGGGCAAAGGCAATATATGTAATCTAAACATTTGTACCCCCGTAATATGCTGAAGTAAAAAAAAAATTTTTAAAAAGTCATGACCTTACATTTCTGGCTTTTTTCCCTGTTGTAAGTTTTAGGTGTGACACTCTTACCAGCCCTCGACACCCAGCGCAGAAACTGGAAAGTAACCTCATAGTTTAAGTTAATACTAGTTAGGTGATGGTTCCCAAGTCTAAATCTAAAATAACCTCTTTCCAGAGCTCGAGACCTTCACAGCCAACTCCCTACTGAGCATCTCTACCTGGATATGTCAGAGGGAGGATTACATTTTCCTCCAGACTGCTCTTCCCTCATTCTTCCCATCTTGCTAGCTGACACCATCACGCACCCGATCCTGCTAGAATAGGGAGTAACTCTCACTGGGATCACTACTGTTTCACACAGTACCAGAGGTCCTGACCAAGATTATGTGAGGTGACAGATAGGTCAATTAGCTTGATTACTGTAATCATTTTGCAATGTATACATATATCAGAGTATCACATTGTACACCTTACAGACATACGATAAAAAAGAACATAAGATAAATAGCAACAATAAGGTATGGGAAGACATATAACTGTCATTTGTGGATACTATGATGAAATATATAGAATTAGCAAAAAATCATTATTAGAGCTTATGAGAGAGCTGTAGATTAATGGTGCAAGATCAACTTATGAACATCGATGATCTTTCAGCAAATAAATCACAGCTGTAATTTCTAGGAGAAAACTGCTACTATACAATACTATTTCCATAATGGAGAAGAAACTTATCTACTCAAACCTTATCTACTAATGATCAAATTGCTAAATGACCATTTTGATTAATTTACTTTCTTTTCACTATTTACTATCCAATGTGGTGTTAGACTCATGGAGTCTTGGTATAAAGCTCAGCTGTAGATATTTTTTTTGCTGTTAAAATGGTCTTTATTAAAATTAAGAACACTCATCCATCAAAAGAGACTATTAAATAAGTGGAAAAGTAGTCACAGATGGTAAATACATTGCAATGCATACGTCTGACAAAAAAGGTCTTTTTTTTTTTTTTTTTTTTTTTGAGACAGGGTTTTGTTCTATTGCCTGGGCTAGAGTGCAGTGGCATGATCATAGCTCACTGCAGCCTCCAACTCCTGGGCTCAAGTGATCCTACTGCCTCAGACTCCCGAATATACAGGTGGGTGTGGTGCCCAGCTAATTTTTCTATTTTTGGTAGAGATGGAGTCTTCCTATGTTGTTCAGGCTGGTCTCCAACCTCTGATCCTCCCATCTCAGCCTCCCACAGTGATTATAGGCATGAGCCACTATACCTGGCCCAAACTCTTTCTAAAATATACAAAGAACTTTTTTTTTTTTTTTTTTTACAAAAAAGACAGATAACTGAACTAAAAATTAAATGAGCAAAAGATGTGACATCAATATATATAGCCAATAAGGACAGGAAAATGTGCTCAACATCACCAGTCACCAAGAAAATGCAAATAAAAACCACAATGAGATACCACTATAACCTCTTCTGAAGACTCCCAGATCCAGAGTCATGACATCAAGTGCCGGTGAGGCTGCAGGGCACCTGGCACCCTTGTGTGAGCCAGCACCCCTGCACTGCAAACTCTGATAGTGTCACTAAAGCTGAACATATGTATACGTATGAACCAAGAAACATAAAAAGACAGTTCACAATCCTTAGGCACATTACTTAGTATCTCTGAGTCCTCTTTACAAAAGAGCCTCACAGGATACTGTCAGGGTCACAGGAGATGAAACATGTTGCTCACTCCTTTAATCCACGCATATACCTTCTTCCTTTTCTTCCCCAACTACCACCAAGAACTTCTTTTTTCTTTCCCACATTGCTGTACTTAACCAAAGAAAGTTAAAAACTTTTTCCACAATAAATGTACATTATTTTAAACTACATTTTCATGTTGTCTAGATATTGTTTTATTGATCCTGTATTAATTTTCTAGCTCATTCCCCAGAATACCATACTCAGATTCAAATAATTTTCCCCCTGCAATCCTAACTTCACTATCAATGTTCTAACATTGAGCATTCCAATTCGGATACTGAAATATTTTTTGAAGATATTAACAGAGCCCATGTTGGTCTTAATTTTTACTCATCCCACGTTCTTCACCCTCCAGGCGCCACCTCCCTTGCAGCGGTGACATACCAGCTCCGGGTATTCATTTTACAACAAACACAACAAAAATAGACATACGCGAAGTCCTCGAAGCAATAGTGCTGCAAAGGGAACTTCGGTGTGGAGTGATGCAAATTTTAAAAATTTGTGGCATTTGATCCATTTGTCTAGAATCAGGTGTCAAATTTTCCCATAATATCTAATACACATATTTAAAAGTTTCTCACTTTTTGAAAGTGAGGTAAAACATAAGCTTTACACTTGAATGCTCTGTTCTTACCTTTAAAGTTGCACTTAGTATAGTAATTTACACAATTTATCCTTAAAATAAGAGCTACAATTTAACAGGTATAAGAAAAGTGGGTATTTTTCTGCTGTGATAAGCGGAAGAAGCATTTGCCTCATGGCGTTACTTGGACGTGTCGAACAGGAATTGCGGGGCCTCATATGCCATTTGCTCCTCCTCACCCCACCCCCTCCTCCTTTTCTAGCTAGTAAATGTCATGTGACATTTCCTTGTTTGTAATGACATATCATTTAAAGACTATGACTAGGTCGTTTTGCCTTTTCCATCAATGTTTTTCTTGACTTTCCGCAACTTATGGCTCCACAACCCAGTATGAATGAGAGCTCACAACTCCATCATTGACTTTTCAAGCCATTTATGTGGTTCTCATGGAGATAGAATCAAAATAGATACTTTAACAAAGTTAGAATATAGGAGCTACCTGAAAAGATAAAGTGGTTTTGGTAATGTTTTGGCAAAGTGTACCTTAAAAGAGGAGGTTTCACTGATGTAGAATCACTAAAATGTGTGAACAAAGAAATATAGGTTTTCTTTGCCTGTTTCTTCAAAAAACTTTTATTGTTTTTATAACGATAAAGTTTATAGCTCTTTTTACTGTTACTATTGGATTTTGAAGAGATTGCTTCTATTAATCCTAGTCAAAGTCATAGATGAGAAACTCAGCTTTCATGAATATTAGAGAACTTATTACTTTCATTTTAGTAAGTGAATATCATTTACCAATAAAGATTCACTAAATTAAAAAATAAAACCTCATGGATTCCTCACTATTCAGAGTATCTCATATCTTAGTATCGAAAGTTCTGCATCATAATTAATGAATATTTATTGAGTATTCACTAATGGTAAAGTTCTATCTTTTGTTTCAGGAAAGAAAATACATGTAAACATAAAGACCTAGCTCCCAAGTTTTTTATAATATACCTGAGTAGATAAGATAAACATACAATATATTTAGAAATAGAATGTTGGCACTGGATAGACATCTGGTGACCACTTAATACAGTAGACTTTTTAGTGAAAGTGGCTAAAGTCTGGAGATGATAATACTTGTTAATGGCCACAAAGCAACTTGATAGCACAACTGACAATGGGAACTTCATTTTTTTTTGTTCCTGTTTCAATTTTCCTTTCCAAATGAATGGCACCAAAATTTATAACCACAGTTCAAAGAAATGAGAGATTGTTGTGTGTGAACTACCACTAAGCCCATTTTGACAAAATTAAAGACTTCCACTGATTTTTCATTCCCACACGACAAAATGCATCATGTATGTATGACGTCATGTATTATTCAGCAACCGCAACAGAGCCTTGCTACTCCGGGTGTGGTCACGGGACCTGCAGCATCAGCATCATTTGCGAGCGGCTCCGCCCCGGACCTACTCGACTGGCATCTACATTTTAACCAGGACACCTGGATGACTCCTATGTACAACCAGGTTTGAAAAGCACTCAACAAGAGGGGTTTCAGGACAGAGGGGAAACAGGTCACAAGCACTGAGTGTGTAAAGAAAATGGAATATTTCCACTTTGGGAGGCTGCATGTGCCCTGTAGGTGAAACAAAGTCTCAAGCAAACTGCTGTGTCTTCTACTGCGGGGCGGAAACCCCAACTCTGCCATGAATCCTTTCCAAATCACGTAAGCCAGACTATGTCCTCCCAATAAACCGGCGGAAGGTAGGTAGCACTTACAATTCACACATAGTATCAACTGCCTGGTACTCTTAGAAATAAAAGGTAACTGCAAATAGCAAGATAATCAAATGAAACAGTATCTTCCTATCTCAGTTTCAACTGAGCGCCAAAAGTTCAGAGCTACAAAAATGCTTGCCAAGTATCCCCACAGCCCAAAGTGACCTGTTAGACTGCTAATAAAGGAAATGACGAAGGGTATAAATGCACGATTATCCACCTGAGAGGAAAGCTTCCAACTAGAGAATTCTCTAGCCTTCTCACTCTTGGGTGGAGGAGGAAGGGATGTGCAACTGGACGAAGAAAGGAAAGTTGCAGGCTCCCTCTCTACACAGGCCACGCAAGCAGGTGTCACGGAGCCATTCAGAGAGTGTGGAACGGATGCTTTGGGGAACACGGTCTTGCAAGCAGAAGTGGTACATAGACTGCACCTGGAAACGTCTAAAACTACGTAGCTGAAACGAGAACTGCCCCCAGGGCCGCCCGATGTGAAGAGAGGGGGTTGTGCTGGGAACTGTGTTGGTTCTGGTGAGGGCAGGAACCAGAAACGGGTCGCATGGGAGGAGAAAGCCAGGAGTCGTCTTGGAAGGAACTTCGCCCAAAGCAGAGGGTGACGACAGGAAGCATGAAGACACGTGACAGCATCACAGCCGGAGAAAAGGCTTCAGCCATCTTTTACGATCCTGTGTGAGGGTCTCCAAAGAAAACGCTTCAAAAGCCCCCGTGAGAAGACGTGTCAGCTCTGTGTATCTATCACGTCCACAGAGACCCATCACCAGATTAAAACTGTAACCACCACGTGACACTGCACCTTTTCTCTAATTTATTCTCCCCCTGAACCCAACCTTGGAGAAGTGAGAAACTGGGAGTATTGAGTGCAGAGGAGGAGTAAGGAACACGCTGGGAAGGGGACAAGGAGAAGCCCCCGTGTGCCCCAGTGCAGGCTTCCGGACCTCAGGCAGCCTGGCCGGGAGGGAGAAGCGTATCTTGGAATGAAGGCTGGAGTTAGCCATATCACGTTAGACTAGACCGTGCATTTTAATTTTATAAATCACACTATTTGTAATGCAAAAGAACTAGGTAAAGCTATAATATCTTTAAGAATCAGAGTATTTCTGTTTAGAACTAGTCAAAGATTTGTTTTGAAGCGACAGTTGGAAAAAAGTAAGATTGTTTCATTGTCCCTGGAGTCGAAGGGTGGAGGTCACGTCTAATGCTAACTGAAGCTTCCAAGTGCCTTACAAATTACGCGTCATTTTTGTTGGAGCTTATCTGAGTGCAAGAAATTAGATGCCCATACAGAGTAGCTCAATAGAAACATCAACAAATGTATTACGGATGTAACCTAGATTTTCTGAGCCCCATCGGGCAGTCTAAGCTCTTGGTCCCACTCCTGTCTTGAACTTCTCCTCCATGTCACACTGAACTACCCAACTCCAGTTGCCACAAAACCCCAGGTCCAGCTGTAGGACACATTAGCGAATCCAGGAGATTTCTGTTGACATGTCTTTAAACAAACAAGACACAACACAGCCACATTTCTATTCTGTCCCCGAGTGTATCTCCTAGCTGCCTGCAACATCTTTTTTTTTTTCTTGTTCCCTTTTATCTCTTGCCACAAAGCCTCGCGAATACCCTCTATTTTTCTGATAAATTCAGTCCTGGCGAGCTCTATCCAATAATAACCTGGAAAACAGCCCTCACTCCCACTCCTGCTTAGAAAGCAATTCAGAATTCAGTGACCTTTTTTTTTCTTCTCACTTGTACCTCTCAGGATGCAAAATAAGAAAGGAAAGAAGCTTATAGGGAAGTTTGCTGGACAAAAACAATTTTATTTTTGTGGCAATGAGGAGTGAAAACAGAAAATTCCACTAGTAAGTAAAAGATTTTCTTCATTTTTCTGACAATTTTATATAATGGTGCATCTCAGAATACTGAAAGGGTCAAGAAGGAAAGAAAGGAAAGAAAGACGAGCGTCACAGGACTGTAACCAGGAGTCGGAAGATGTGGCCATGGTCTCGCTGCTCGAGGGCCCCACGATTTCTGTTATCCCTGCCGCTCTCTGCCTGCCCTCCTCCCAGCAGCCTATATGTGACCGTACGCGGCTGTCAGACCAGGTCGCCTCACACATGGCGTCCTCCAGATTCCAACTGTGATCTCTGTGCCTCGCCGTTCAAATTGCCACAAGAGCGTGTGGTTGGCTCAGCTCGGCTGGCGGATTTATCACCCTGCGAGTCCCTGTTTAACCCTGGTCCAGTCATCTGTGCCTAGGAGGGGACAGAGTCCTGCACTTCAAATGGGGGAGAAGAGGCTGCGGTAGCGTCACAATCCCCTGGAATATGAAGGGCCCAGGAAGCATCGAATGACATCTCCACTGCACGAACGTCCAGTCGGCGGCTGCTCAGGGAGGAAAGCAATGCCACACCACTTCAAAAGCCGACAGTGTGGAAGATGATAAAAGCTGCTTTATTTTCTTTTCATATCATGTCGCTCTTTATGATTTCTCAAACTTTTGATTATCATACGGAAGCGAAGCTGCAGCGTCCCATCGAGAGGGAATTAGCATCTATTCTCAGCGGTCACAAATAAAAATCAACAATAGCAAACAGAGAAAAGGTTATGTAACAACCGTCCGTTAAAACTCTGTGTGTCCCTTGTTCGCCAGAATTACAGTTACCAGCTGGGAAAGCAGAAAATGTTTAGTACGCTAAGAATGTGGTCTGCACGATATTTCTATGACTGCAAGACACATAGGGATAGTGGTGAGCAACCAGTCCTGTTCCTCTGGGAAGTCTTGCCTAGCTAAACCACGCCGACCACTCTCGTCTCTGACCAACCGAAACCCTACATTTTAGATTTGTTCATTTTTAATATCCCTGGGTATTTTATTCTGTTGTTTCCTATCTCATCTGTGCAGACACTGACTCATTAAAAAAGTAGCAGCTACTTGCCTTTTTAAAGAAATAATGAGTCCAATGCTTATTAAATATAGAAATAATACTCAGTATTAATTAATAGACATGGATTGAAGGAAGCATGGATTGATTCTTACCAAATAAAAGATTGAATAATATTGAATATTTACACATTCTCAGGTTGAAAACGTGTTCTTAATTTTATTAGCCTTTGATCACAAATGATTCACACATAATTGTGTAGCTCGATTTCTTCAGTCAAAAAACAAAAGAGAAGAAAAACTTATCTACCTACTTCAGCGGCTCTTGTGAAGGTGAAATATTAATAACATGACATTCATGAAAAAATTATGAAAAGTGGGAGGGTGAAGAAAGTAATGGCAAATTGTTTTGACCATTTCCTCACTGCATAATACCTTTTAATCTTGAGGCCTTCAGTTTCTATCAGAACTACAGAGTACGTGCTTATGTTAGGTGTATTTAGCATATTTCTTTATAATTTTAAACTTCATATATCTCTTAGGCCCATTTTAAATTCATGATTTCTAAAATCAAAAAGTACACATTAGAAGCATTTCCTAGAGACTTCCATTTCTGGTCAAAAATGGATAGATAGTATATGGATTTACCCTCCTTCCTGAAACAAACAAATATTGTACAAATACAAGAAACATGTTTCAATATACTGGATATCAGGCAAAGCAGGCAGCAGATTCCTGATAACTGGGGAATGAACGAGGTGAGCCCTGTGATACCCTGTGTTCACTGCAGCAGTTTTCAGGCGAATGAGGGAAAACCCAGATGGAGCCCAGGGGAGTCCGAGTTAAATGGATGGAGCCGGGAGTCTGGGGAGCACAGTTCACAGCTAAAGAGCACAAAGGAGGAGAGAACAGCAGAGAGAGAGCTGTAAAGACTTGCCGAGAGTCCCCTGAAAACTGTAGCTGAAAACAGAACAGGGCATTAGAAAAACTACCCAAGGTTATCGAAAGAATAACCTGAAAGGATTAGAGGCAATAGTGCCCTGACACACAGGGCAGAAGCTAGCACCTTTTCACGCAAGCCAGTCAAGAAAATCTCACGACACAATACAAATATCACATAACAGAGGATATAGAAGGGTCTTGCTTTTGTAGTGGAGATAATTTTCCCTGGACTGGGCACATTCCTGCTTCCATGTAATAAATGTTAAAAGCCAGACCTGAAGGAATCAAACTCTTTCCAAGTAATTGAGTACCAGGAAAAAAGAGCTCTGAAATATGGGTAGGAATATTAAGATATACAGCATTTCCATGATAAAATTTACAACATCTCACATCCAATAAAAAAAAAAAAATCACCAGACTTGCAGAGAAGCAAGAAATACAAATTTTAATCAAGGCAGGGGGAGGGGGAAATCAACTAATTGAAACTGGCACAGCTTTTAAGATCAGTGGACACAGACATTAAAACAGTTATTATAACTGCATTCCATAGGTGCAAAAAGTGAAGAAATGTACAATATTAATGGGACTCAAACTGAAATTCTAGAGAGGAAATGGATACTGTGTGCAATAAAAAAGACAGTGGATGCTACTCACAACAAATTGGTCATTGCAGAAGAAAATATTAGTGAACTTGAAGACATAAGATTATAAATCATCCAAAATAAAACCACAAGGAAAAGAGAAAAATGAGCAAAGCATCACTGAGATGCATGAAAATGTCAAGCAGTCTAATTTACATGTACTTGGAACCCCTGAAGGAGAGAACAGAGAGAAAGAGGGGCAGAGAAATGCTTGAAGAAATAATGTCCCCAAATTCCCAGATTTGATGAAAAGGATAAACCCACAGATGTAAGAATCTCATTGAACCCCAAGCATAAGAAACATGAAGAAAATTACACACAAGGCACATAATAACCAAATTGCTTAAAACCAGTGATAAAGAAAAAAATAACCTTGAAAGCAGCCAGAGAATTTGTGTAGAGATGGACAAAGACAAGGAAGGCAAAATAGTTTTCATTACAAACAGTGCAAACACGACGACAGCGGAGCCATGTCTTTAAAGTACTGGAAGATAATATTGTTGACCTAGAATTTTTTAGCAAGGGAAAATGTCTTCCAAAAACAAAAGCAAATTGAAGATGTTTTCAGACATGCAAATGTTGAAAGAATTCAGAAGTAACAGATTTCTGCTGTGTGAAATGTTAAAAGAAGTCCATCAGGCAGAAGAAAAGTGTTATCACATGTACATATGGATCTACAAAAATGCTTCTCAACAGTGGGTGATTTTACCCCTTAAAGAACATTTAGTAATTCCAGGAAACATTATTGGTTTTCACAACTGGAGGATACCAGTGGCATCCAGTGGGTAGAGACCAGAGATGCCAAACACTCTACAATGCACAGGCAGCTCTCTTCCCCAACACACATACAGCAACAAAACAACTGGCCCACTATGGCAATAGTGCCAAGGTTGAAAATCCTATATCTACAAAAGGAATGAAGAATACTAAAATGATAACTATATCCGTAAATATATGTTTTTCTTATCATGTCAATCTCTTTGAAAGACAACTATTTAAAAAAATATATATTTATTTCCATATATTATATATACATAAATCATACATATATAAATATAAAAAACAGGGCAGTGTGGTACCCCTAACATATGTATAAATAAAATGTAAATGATGTATGTATAATGGTAGTAACACCAAATTAGGGAGAAAAAAAGGGAAGTATACTGTTCTACAGTTCCTATACTGTACATGAAGTGCTGTAATATTACTTAAAGGTAGATTACAGTAAGTTAAAGAGGTGTACTATAAGCCCTAAAACAGCTATTAAGGTAGCAAAACAAAGAGTTACAGTTAATAAGTCAATAATGAAAATAAAAGAAAATCAGAAAAAGTACTCAATCCATATGCTAGTATAAAAACAGTAAAAGTAAACAATAAAACTAATAGAAAACAAATAGCCAGATGAAATATTTAAATATAAACAAATCAATGATTACATTAAATGTAAATGGTCTAAAATCCCAAACAAAGGCAGAGATTGTCAGATTAAAGCAAAACCTCAACTACATACTGCCTATAAGAAAAGCACTTTAAATATATAGAAACAAATGAGTTAAAACTGAGAGAATGGAAAAATATAAACCATGCTAACACTAATAAAAAAAAGCAGAGTTTCTATATTAATATCAGGTGATTCCAATTTCAATTTAAGGAATATTAGCAGTAATAAAAAATTTTATAATGTCAAAGTGATCAACTCATCACAAAACATGAATATCCTAGATACCTATACACCTAATAATATAAACTTAAAAATACTTGAAGCATAAACTAACAGAAGTATAGGAAAAATAAATTTTCAATTATAGCTGGAGATTTCAATACCCCTCTTTTAATAAACAGAATAGAAAGATAATGAGTATGTATATAAAAGAATTGAACAACATTCTCAACCATGTAGATGTAAACATTTTAAAGCACTCCAAACACAAGTTAAATACCTATTGCTTTTAAGTGCACATGGAACATTTACCCAGACCATTCTTTGAGCTACAAGTCTCAAACTATAAAATATGCAAGTCATATAAGGTATATCCTCTGAACCACAGGAAATTAAATTATAAATAAAAAGGAAGATCTCTGAAAATTTTTAATGATTTAGGATTTACTTCTGCATGATAGGTCAAAGGAGAAATCCAAAAGGAAATTAGAAAGTATTTAAAATTGACTGCAAATGAAATTTGTCATGTTAGGCTAAAGCAATAGTTAGTGGGGTATTTATAGCACTAAACATCCATATTAGAAAGGAAGGTCGGTCTAAATGAATTACCTTAGCTCCCACCTTAAGAAAGAAATAGTAAATTAAAAGTTAAAGAAAATAAATATTAAAAAGAGAACCCAATAGAAGAAAAAACAACAGATAAAAGAAATGAGATCAAAAGTTGATTCTTCGAGATCTGTAAGATTGATCAATCTTTAGCCACACTGATCAGAATAAAAAAAGAGAAAGAGAAGCAAACAGTTAATACCAGAAATGTGGTAGGTTACCTCACCACTTACTTTATGGATATTAAAAAAAGGGAATGTTATAAACAACTTTATACTAATAAATTAGACAAATAAAATGGAAACATTCCCTGAAAGACACAAATTATCAAAGCTCACTCAAGAAGAGATAACCTAAATATCCCTATTCCCTATATCTATTAAAGAAATTGAATTTATAATCAAATGCCTCTCCATAGAGAAGATTTAAGGCTCAGATGGCTTCACCAGTAAATATCAAACATTCAATGAAGAAAGTAATTCTGCATATACTCTTCCAGAAAATTAAGAATAAGCAATACCTACTAACTTATTCTATGAGGCAAATATTACTGTGATACCAAAAGATATTATATGAAAATAAAATTAGAGACCCATATAATTTATACACACATATGCAAATATTCTAAGAGAAATTTTAGCCAATTAAATCCTATGATAATAATGGTAATACCTGATTACCAAGTGAGGTTTATCTCAGGAATGCAAGATTGACTGAAAAGTCACAGTAAGTCAACATTAACTTATAAACCCATATTAACATATACTAACATTATTTCCAAACTAAAAAGGAAAAATCAATATATATGAAAAAATAATTTAGAAAAGTTTAACCTCTCTTTGTGATAAAAATATTTAGCAACTCAAGAATGGAATGAAACTTCCTCAAACGAATAAAATACATCTATGAAAAACCTAGAGTTAATACTCACTTACTGATGAGAAACTAAATTTTTTCCCTAAAATCAAGAAAAAGACAAATATGTCCACTCTCTCCAATTCAGTGATGTATAGGAGGTATGAGCTAGAGCAATGAGTTTAGAAAGTGAAATTCAGATTGCAAATAAAGGAGTAGAATTATTGTCATTCATAGATGACCTGTTTGTTACAAAGAAAATCCGATAGAATATGTAAAAAATATCTACCAGAATCAGTTATTTTAGTAAGGTTGTAGGATATAAGATCTGCCTGCAAATACCAATTGCATTACCAAATATTAATGAACAACCACATATTGAAAGAGAAAAAAAACTTATAATGGTATCAAAAATATGAAATTTTAGATAAATCTGACAATATGTGAAATATTTGTACATTAAAATTAAGAAAATATTGTTGAGAGAAAAATATCTAAATAGAGATGTAGATATTTCATAATCATAAATCAGAGGACTCATTATTAATATGTTAATTCTTCCCAAATTTGTATATACATTAAATGCAATTTCAATCCAATACCTAGTAGGCCTAATTGTTTATTTGTGTATTGCCAAATTTATTCTAAAATTCATATGTAAAGAAAAAGGTTCTAGAAGATCCAAAACAATATTGTAAAATACAAACTGAATTTTTAATTTTGGTGAAGTTGAATTTATCTATTTGTTCTTCTGTGGACAGTTTTGGTCGAATATTTAAGGAATCATCAACTAACCCAGGTTACAAAGACATTCCATGTTTCCTTCTAGAATTTTTATAGTTTTAGGTTTAACATTTATATTTATGACCCATTTTAAGTTAATATTAATATTTTCACATGGTGTCAGGTATAGATCAAAGTTCTCTCTTTTTTTTTGCTTGTGGATATCCACATTGCAAACTTCTGCTTTTCAAAAGTCATTGTTAAGAGAATTAAAAATCAAGCCATAGGCTGAAACTTTTTGCAAATCTTATATCTGATAAGGAATTTATGAAAAACTCTCAAATCAATAGAAATGAAATAACTCGATTAAAATGTGTCAAAGATTTTTTACAAACTCTTTAGCAAAGAGGATATATGGCTGGCAAATAAGTGTGTATAAAGATGCTTAATATCATTAGCCCCTAAAATATACAAATTTAAACTACAACAAGATACCACTAAACCCCTATTGAAATGGCTCATATTAAAGACTGATAGTTTGGAGTGTTGGCAAGGATTTGGAGGAACTAGAGGCCTCATACGATGCAGGTAGGAATGTAAAATTCTAAAACCACTCAGGAAAATAGCTAAACATATACTTACTATATGATCTAGCTACTCCATTCCTAGGTATTTACCCCACCTAAGTGAAATGTAAGATATGTACATACAAAGATTTGTAGATGAAAGTTTGTAACAGGCTTGTTGATAATAACCAAAAACTTCAAGTAACCCCAATGTCCATCTGCAGGTGAACAAATACACAAACCATGGTAGAGCCATATAATCAAATATCACTCTGCAACGCAATGAACTATTGATACATGCTACGGCATGAATACATCTAAAATAATTATAGTTAAAGTTGTCTGACAAAAAAGAACACATCTTTAATGATTCCATTCACATAAAACATTAGAAAATGGAAAGGAATACACAGTAACAAAAATAAAGATCAGTTTTTGCTTGGGCATGAGTAGGGGTGGTAGAAACAGTCAGGAGAGAAAGATCCCAAAAGGAGCCTGAGGAACCTTCTGGGAATGATACATATGTCCCTTACCCGCACGGCGGTGTTTTCCTGAATATGTACAAACACATATGTCAAAACCTACCAAATTGTTCACTCTACATATGTGCAGTCAATTATACCTCTATACAGCTGTTAAATATGATCTCTAGTATTTTTAATAACTGTTTCAAGAGCAAAAGAAGTAATTATCCTTTTTTGTCTTCTTTTTAAGGCACAAACTCTTCTTAGTGAACTTAAATACCTTATAAGATTACGCAATGAGTTTAGTACTCATTGAAAAGGGAAACATCGATTTAGAGCCCTAAAAAGACTAGTCTGGCAACTGTAACGCATCCTTTCCCTGGAGGACTTGCTGGAGGTCATTATTCTTACACCGAAGGCTGAAGGACTCCCACTGGCTTACGTTTTACACTAAGTATATTTTACTATAGAATAGTCTTTGATATATATGGGCAGGGATGCCTTAGTAAGAGCAGCCACTTTGCCTATGGCTCTTTCTAGTGTGGGAATATCATAAATATCAAAGTCAGAGCTTGGTGGGGCCCTGAAGCCTAGCTGAACGTTCTCAGCTTTCAGACAGGCAAACAAAGGCCCAGAGCTGTGATCACCTACCTGAGACTCAACAGGTGCCAACAGGAGGCCCAGCCCAGCTAATCCTAAGGTTCACTCTGTTAATTTCATATATTTTTTATCTCCACTCTACTTCAGTAAATATTTCTCCACTGGATGAGTTTTATCATAACTGAATTTGTACAGTTGAGAAGATTTAACAAGGGCCCAGTGCATTTTCGGCTTTTTTACTTCATGAAAAATAAAATGAAAAATAGGAACTTGTTCTGCAATATGCACATTTTGTCAGATATAATTTTAAATTGCTTAATATCCAAATGTCTTATGATCTCTTAATATTGCATTTGAAATTTTCATAAAAAGGATACACTGAAAGAATATACATATTACGTCTCTGTACTGTGAAAATAATGCAAACTTTCTAAAGCCCTAAAAATATGGGGAGGGGATAAGCAAGGAATTATATAACTTCCCTCATCTGTGTTGACTACACACAAATTTCCAGGCCTGTAATAAAAAATATCATGCAAGTAAGAACATGCAAAGTTATATAAAAATGTGATCCATGCTCAAGAAGAAAATACAGTCACCATAGACCAATTCCAAGATGATCCAGATGTTAGAATTATCGGGCAAGGATTTTAAATAAGCCTCATTAAAGGAAAAAGATACTCATAATGAATGAAAAAATAACAAATCCAAGTGGGAAAATAGAAACTATAAAAAAAGAACAAAGTGAAAATTATAGAATTAAAAAAATAATGCAATATCTGAAATTAAGCACTAAATGTGCAAACAGCAGAATAGAAAAGAGAAAAGTCACTGAATGTGAAGACAGAGCAATAGGAATTCCATCTGAAGACAGACAAAAACAGTTTGAAAAAACAGTGAGTCTCAGGAACTCACTGTATATGTAAAATTGTCATCCCAATAGATTAAAAATAGGACAAAAAATTTGAAGAGATAATGGTCAGATATGGTGCATTTGATGATTCAAGATGATCTTTGAACCCCTATCAGGATAAGAAAGAAGAAAACCATGCCTAGGCACATAATAGTCAAATATTGGAAACCAAGATAATGAGAAAATCTTAAAAGCAGACAGAGAAAAAGGATACATTACATACAGGGAACAATGAATCAAATGACTTCACTTCTTAGTACAAAAAACTAAGTCCTGAACTCGATGGGGTGCCATCTTTAAAGTGCTAAAAGAGAAATCAAAATTCTGTTAACTCAGAATTCTATCTCCAGAAAATATCATTTAAGAATGAAGGCAAAGTAAACATGCAGGTGGGAATTACTAGTATTATTTCACAGAATGATCCACTTCCACTTAGTGAGTAAATATATTTTCTCTTTCTTATGATTTTCTTAATAACATTCTTTTCTCTAGCTCATTTTATTGTATGAATACAGTATCTACAACACATAACATACGAAATATATGTTAATTGACTGTTCATGTTATCAGTAAGGCCAACAGCAGGCTATTAGTAAAGTTTAAGGGGAGTCAAGTTATATATGGATTTTTGACAGTGTGGGGGTTGGTCCCCTAACCCCATCACATTCAAGTTTAAACTGTGTTCCTTTTTTCCAGAGGTAGAAGGAGAAATTAAACTAGGTCCTACCTCTGTTACTTTCTGCTTGTGTGATCTTTAGCAAGTTACTACCTGTCTCACTGCAAAGTCTATACTCTTAACGATTTCCCCACCCTGCCCATACTCTATGTGACCTGCTCCTGAGGAGCTGTCTTCCCAGGAGCGGCAGCCATGTAAAAAGTAGCTGTTACGCAAAACCTTCAAAAGTGTGTGCCACCATTGATGAAAAGGATTAAAGTGAAGATGTCTTGTCCTCCCTAATTTTGGATGCTCATAGGTAAAGTGATGCTTCTTCCTGTATGGCAGGTCCTGCTACCAGCCCCAAGCATGGAGTAGTTTATTGAACCCTCATGAAACCACAACCATGAAGGTCCTATAAAACTTGGATCACAGAAGTTAAATAATTCATTGAAGACGACCCTGGTATACTTGAATTCCAAAGTCCAAGCTTTGCACCGCTATCTCGACTGCTTCCAGAGACTGAAGCAACTGATATGTTTGCCCCAACGCTAAAGGCAATTCCTACCAACAAACTGCCACAAGGAAGTTTCTTTTTCAGGAAAGCTCTAAGCCAGGAAACTCAATCCAAACCTTAGCTCTCTCTTCAAACCCTAAGGCTAAAGAACAGACTCTGCCTTGGCTGGAGTAAACTATTCAGTGGGGTGTGTGCTTTCTTCTCAGAAGGTGAGTGTGGTCTTCCAAGGCTAAAGTTGTAAAATCTTATGTTTGTACTTTACGTTTTCTACAAAACTCAAGTTTGTATCCTATGCTCAAGACTGAATACCGCTTTCAAGTTTCTAGGAGCCAGTTACAATTTAGGGAATATTATCGAATAAATCAGACTATGGGCAGCACCTTATGGTAAGCCAGCCTCAACCATTTGTAGAACAGTCCTGGTTGTTGACTGACACCTGATGAATACCCGTCACTGTGCCCAGCACCAAATCAACATGACTTAGCTGAGCCTGCATGATTCCACAGTGACGTTGTTAATTCCCCAGTCCCATATAACTACAACTCTTGAAGTCTTCTCAGGAGCAGTGGCTCCTGTCTATACCAAGGGTGACAGTGTGGTTGGTTACCCTCGGTGATCCTTAGTTATTAGCAGAGAGATTGTCCCCACATTCAGGAGCAAGGAGGCTACAGCAAGGACCTCTAGTTTCCCAATTCTGGGGGTTCAATATTTGAGGCTTAAACTTAGCAGTAAATAACATATCTAGCAGAAGTCCAAACTTAACCACTGAATAACCACCCTAAAAGAAAAAGACAGTAAATGTTTCTCAAGAAATATCTACACAAGGATAAATCATAATAATTTGCCAAATATAAATTGCTATAGCAGTAATCAGCAAACGAATGAGGCAAAACAAAAGCAAGTCCAATTGGAACGTTTTCCTGAGCGGTTGAGGCCTTTCCTCCGATGAAAGTCTCCCAAGATGAACTCTTAGAATAGCGTGGAGAAGGGGGGAAAAACTTATTCAAAATTCCTAATAAATTGACATAATTGAATTTTCTATTTAATTTTTAAAAATTGTGACCTACATCTCACACATGGTCTGCCCAGGGCTTGCCAATGTCTGTTCACCCTTGCGATTCGCTTGTCTCTCAACCACTCCAGAACACAAACACCTCGTCTCCCATTTCAACCTCCAGTGTCGCAATGTCACCACAGAAACCCACAAAACAAACTACAAAACTGCCAACTTTGAAGGCGAATTACAACTGAAGTAAATTCTTTCTTGAGAAAAGAAATTGAATATTCTTATTTCTTTTAGCTAATGGATAGTCATCATTTTACTTTGAACCACTGACGATTTTAAAGCATGAAGGGTGAGCCATGACTAGAACTGCACTGTAGAGTGAAGAAACGTCTAAATTCGTATTTGGGTTCTCAGTGCTCATATGATTGGAACTTAATAGGGTTTGTAATGTTTTTTAAATGAATGATTGACGATGACTGTTCATTGAATTAACATGATTCGATGGATCGAGTATTTGTTTAACAGCCGACAGATGCGAAGGGCGATCTCTAACCTGAGACTCACAGGCTCCCAAGCAGCTGCAGGGTTGTTGGTGTGTGTTCCAACACTTCCCAGAAAGTTTCGTTGGTATCAATACCCTGCAGTCCAATTCTGCCAAGAAGCCACTTTAACACTGGAGCCAAAGGCAGTTTTTAAAAGAAATTACTGAATGATCTTCTGAACTCCACAGATATCTGTATTACATAATCACTGATATGTGAAACTTTATTATTTTTAATTTAAAAATCTCATAATATGAGCTACTATGTATTAAAAAGACATTTTCTATGGATATTAAAGTAAATGTGAAACATGTAACCACTGGAATAATAGTTAATGAGAACAAAGATCAGAGATAGGACATGCTGATTCAGATATTTCATCCAGGTCTGGTAGGAGAAGAAAACACTGGGTATTTTCTCAGTTGAAATAAATGTACTCAGCCCTAAATCCTCATCTTATGTAACTCAGACCAAGCATTCCTTTATCCACCAAATGAATCCAATACCATTACTAACTTTAATCACACATGCCCCAAACCCCAACAAGCAGGTGTGAATGGAAATACTTTTCTAATAATAAACATCTGCACCTCTGTACATATAAAACGTACATCCAAATAGGTGTGGCAGGCACAAGGGAGTAGAACATAGATTCGGGCTGCATATAAAACACTAAGCTCCAAAGTACTTGCCTTCTTACAATCTTTTTTAAATATAAATATTCAGATATTTTAAAGTACACTGATACATGTATCGCTGCATGGCTTCCCCTTGTAACCCAAGTAAGGAATTTCCTTGCAAACTCAGCACAACCTAAGGGGAGCCAGAGATAGGTGAGAAAGAGAGGAGGAATAGCGGCATGGCCAGGGAAGGCTGGCCCCACAACACACACGGGTGCGGATTCCGAACCTCGGTGGCGAGCTGTTTCTTTGCGCACAGGTGCAGACATTCCTCAAGTTGGGTCCCTCACACTTTGGACTAAGAGACAAGTTCTGAAAGAATTTCTCAGGCCGCTGCTCGCTCTGCTTTCTCTGAATGTTACTAATTCCCCGGAAAGAATTCCAGGCACGCGTTGGTCCATTAAAGTTGATGAAGCACGGACCCCAGCGAGAGCCCGCGCCTGCGGGAGAGCCGGCGCGCGCGGGAAGCGCCCTTCTGCAAGCTCCGGCCCAAGGGGTCTGACGCTGGGAGGCTCCGCCGACCTCCCCTCCCTGAAAACTCCGCAATAGGCAGAAACAGCTGCATCTGCCAGACCCGCCGCCAAGCGGTGTAGGATCTCCAGCCCCGGGGTAGTACGGCGCAGGTGTACGCGCTGAGCCGGCTGCAGGCTTTGGGTGCATTAATCATCACACCTCCTCGCTGACACACACCCTCGCCCCGACCTGTCAGCCACCTAGATTCAAGGCCCCACCAGGGATGGGGAGGGACTGGCGGCTGCTCAGAATACACAAACCGGCCAGGAGTCTCCGCTCGCCCACACACTGCAGCCTCAACCTGCTCACCAGGCCCCAGCACAAACCCCTCCGTCGCGGGTCCCTTACCTTGTGGCCCTTCCCGGGGGGACACCGGACGTTATTGGAGGCTCCAGCTGTTTGATTCATGTCCAGAGGAAGTTCGGGGGCACAGAGTCTCTACCTTCAAAACTTCCTTGGCGCGTGGAGGGTGGCGGCAAAGGTGCGCGCCTCCAGGGAGACGCGAGGTGGGTCCTCCTTCCCCAGCCAAGTCTGGGCGAGCACGAGGGGAGTCTTCACGCTGCAGGTTTCTGTGAGGCTCCAGGCCCAGGAACCGTGAAATCCGCAGCCCAGAGCCGAAGAAGCAGCAGCTCCTGGGACCCCGGAGGGAGCCCCGGCCGGCGCCAGCGGCTCTGAGGGCGCTCTGCCCAGGGCTGCCTGCCTGGGAAACAGTCCAGGACTCTCCAGACCAGAAGCCCAAGCAAATCCAAAAGGAGCTCCGAGGAAGGGCGAGAAGGTGTGTGGGGGGAGCGGGGGGGATCTAGGACCAGGCTCTTCCCTGCGCAAGGGGTGGGAAAAACCGCGAAAGCCGGGAGCCGCGCGCACTCACGCAGTCGCGCACCAGGCAGAGCCACCGCCGCAAGGAACCCGCGGGTTCGCGCTCCGCTCCTGCATGGATCTTTCCCCACGCTCCAAAGCTCAGGCTGGAGTCATAATCAGTGCGGACTCAGGCACCCCGCCCACCACGCTGGGCTTAATTAAGCCCAGCAACTCGGTGGAGCTGGCGCGCCTGCTCTTGCCTGCAGCTCGTGCCTAGGGCTCCAGCAGCCAAATTTTCCCGGGATGGTCGGGAGGTGGCACGCGAGGTTCTGCCAGGAGCCACCGCAAGGGAGACGGCGAAAAAGCGGAGGGGGCGGAGGAGCTGGGCCAGCACCCGGGCTCGCTGGCACGGTTCAAGCAGCTACAGCTGAGCGGTGCGAGCACCCTGTCAGCTGGGCAAGCGCTGCACACCTGCCGGTCAGCTCTCTGACGGCGGCTCAGTCTGCCTGACTGGGGCTGTATCTGGGGGAGGCAGCAGCATGCATCTATTTCTTTGCAATAGAAGTCTCTGCAGTTCCCCAGGTCTTTTTCCTTTTCTCTTTTATTGTGGCACCTGTGAAGCCATGATCCAATTAGGCAGCATTTAGACACAGGTGGGAGGAAATGGACCCTGGGGAACTGAGAAAAACGAATCAAGAAGGAGCAGTTGTTTCATGAAGACTGCATTGCAACATTCTAGAATCCCAAGTCTGGAGAGTGGACCAGAGCACGTTAGGATACAGCCATATTATTTTGAAAATGCTAATTTTTTCTAGATTTATCCATGAAGAGATAGTTGAGTTTGAATATCCTGAATGGAAAATGAAGCCACATAATTCAGTTTCTATGTCCCAATCCTAAATCCTTACTTTTGCCATGTATTAGTATAAAGTGAAGGACCGAGTTAGACTCATCTGTGAGGACCAGGGCTCGATAAAAATAAACGTATCCCCATGGGATGCCCCTGTAAGAGTAAAAAGATTTTCTTGAATTTTTCAATTATTTGCTGATGTTCATTATCATTTCTTTAATGTTCCCAACGTTCCCTGATTATTGTGTTTGCTTTGCCTGCTGAAGACATTACAAAGCAACTCACGACGTTTCTGCCCTGTGAGCGTGAAGACTCACTTGGGCAGAGCATCGCGCGATGGAAGGACACGGCTGTGGAAGCGTGTTGTGTCCTGGCTTTACCACCTCCCAGTGTGCATCTTTGGACAAATCATCTCCCTCACTTATTCTTACCTCTCTGACTAGGGGTTATAGCTGCTATTTTCCTGTAGGGAAACCGAGGCTCAGAAATACTGACGTGTAGAAGGTGCCCAGCTCATCAATGGCAGCATTGTTATTACTCGCTGCCTGGAGCTAGTGGTAGCACCTCACATTAGTTTACAGACACTATTGCTCAATTCCACCCTTTCTTCTGGCTAGCGACTACTCGTATACATGTATCTATGCGATTGCCTGCGCACTTTCTCGTCCCCGCTCTGGACCCTAAGCTCCATTATAGAAGAGGGCCCTTGAGGATGGTTCAGAGAACAGCATGAGAAATGGCCCTGAGAGGAGCTCGTCATGACCTTGGAGCTTGATGAGTCACCTTTGTATTAGGAAGCACATTTTATTAATCAAGATGGAAAATTTGCAAATAAAAAGACAGGAAAGATGCTACCGATGTCTAACTGACTTTATGTCATTTGCATGAAAATATATTTGACTTTGCATAATCACGTTTTAGAAAAACAATATTTCTTTTTCCTCCGTGGTATGAATAGTTTTGTTTCTAAAGATTCCTGCATAGTAGATTTTGAGTTTCACTATATTTTTCTTTCTTTCTTTTTTACCATCAACTTTTTTTTATTGTGGCGTAATTTAAATATATCGAGATGAACAGGTCAGTTTTGACAATTGCACACGTGGGTATAACCCACGCCCCCATTAGGACATGTAGCAGTCCTGTCACCTGCAGAAGGCTGCCTCTTCCACTTCCCAATAAACCCCCCTGTATGTCCTACCATCTGAATCAGCTCCGGGTGTGGCCGAGGCACCTCAGGTGTGGTTACTTGAGTTCAGCTGCTGGGGTGCAGTTCTTCTGTATCCTTAGATGTGTAAAAGTGGAGGGAAAAGGTGGCTTCCCAACACGCGGTGGTAGCATGGGCATTAGATAACAGTACAGTCATCTGTTCTGGAAGGAGGAGGACTGCAGGCACTAAGGACTTACTGCTCGGTGGCAATTCTGAAATACCGCCAGGCGAAGCTTGGAGCGCCCTGGCTCGAGGTAGTGTTTGTCAGGAGTTTTTCCCATCCCCATCCTGCATGCACTGGGAGGAAGTCCCTATGCAGCCCACACTTACGGAGTGAGGGTTCTGCTCCACCTCCTCGAGGGCGGAGTATCTACATAAAGTTTTTGTCATTCTTCCCCATGAGAGAGCTGTCTCTTCTCATACATTTATTTTTTCAATAATTTAGCTATATAGCATGGATTTCTGGATATTTATATTTTGTGTTTTAATCCAATACTACATGTTCTTTTCCTTTTTTTTTTTTTTTTTGGTTCAAATTATTTCAGATTTGGCCATTGGGTGACCTTTCAGTGGCTCCTGCGTACCTGTGTCGTACCCCCATTTGTGTGTGTGGGTGTGCATGTTTTGAATAATTCCTTACTTTATGGCACTATTGTACATTTCCTGTTGCTAGAATCAGCCACTTCTCCCAGGAGCCCTGGTTTCTTTTATTGTTCAGTGGCGTTAGAAACCAATGTCTGGGCATTAGGTGTGCACATTGCTACTGGGAGATAGTGGTTTCTGGGTCCTCTAGCTGACAGAGCAATTTAGTATATCTGTATATACTAGCTGTGCATGACCCATGTTACACACACAAGTCTATAAATATTTCTATATTTAACTGTGTCTATTTTAGGTCAAATCTGAATTCATACTGTCTCTAATCCGTTGCCATACGGATCACCGCAGCCTTCTCCCTTTGCTTATCTGTAAACGCCCACTCCAGCACTGACAAATCTGCTCCTGCCATTCACCAACCGTGCCCTTAACTGTTCAATTCCAGCGCGCACGTACAGGGGTGTCAGAGTTTTTAACTGGTAGCTGGTAGGAAGCAATGCTTCAGTGAGGTGTCTGTTCAGATCTTTTGTCCATTAATCTTATTGTTGAGTTTCTAGAGTTCTTTATATATTTTGGATATAAGTAATTAAACATATTTGTATTTTGCAAGTATTTTTTTCTGGTCTGTGATTTGTCTTTTAATTCTCTCTCTCTTTTTCTTTGTTTTTTTTCAGCTTTTCTTTAAATTGACAAATAATTGTGTATATGGGGTACAACATGATATTTTGATATATGTATATATATTTTAGAAAGATTCCATCAAGTTAATTAACATGTCAATCACCTCACCAACTTATCTTTTTTGTGTATGTTGAGAACATTAAAAATCTATTCTAGTAACATTCAGCGGGTATCAGGCAAGTGGGAGGAGGGAGGCAGGGATGGATAAATTCACACCTAATGGGTGTGGTGTGCACTTTCTGGGGGATTGGTACACATGCAGCTCTGACTCGGGGGGTGCAAAGGCAATATATGTAACCAAAGTGTAACCCTGTAATATTCTGAATTAAAAAAATAAAAAATAAATTTAAAAAATATATTCTTTTATCAATTTTGAAATATACATTATTATTAACTGTGGTCAGCATGCAGTGCAATAGGTCAATAAAATTTATTTTCTCACCCTAACAGAGACCTTGTACCCTTTGATCAAGATGTTCCCTTTTCCCCTCCCTCCTTCTCTCTTCCAGCCTCTGGTAACCATCTTTCTTCTGTTTCTATGAGACTGACTTTTTTAGACTCCACATACAAGCGAGATCATACAGTATTTGTCTTTTTTTGTCTGGCTTGTTTCACTTAGCATAATGTCCTCTAGTTTTATCCATGATTCTCTTAACAGTGTCTTTCACAGAGTCAATATTTCTCATTTTAACTGTAGCACAACTTACTAATTTTTTATTTCATGGATCATCTAAAAAACATCATAAAACCCAAAGTCACCTCGATTTTCTTCATTTACTTCTAGAAGTTTTATCATTTTGTGTTTTATAATTAGGGCTCTGACCCATTTTTAGTTAATTTTCATGAAATGCATAAGATTTATATCTGGGTTCATTTTTTTTTTTTTTTGTATATGGATGTTCCAGCACCATTTGTGAAAAGATCATCCTTTCTCCATTGACTTACTTTTGCACCTGTGTTAAAGGTAATTTGACTATTTTTGTGTGGATCTATTTAGGGGCTCTCCATTCTGCTCCATGGATATTTCTATCTATTCTTTCCAAAAAATTATGCTGTTTTGATTACTATTGCTTTATGGGGTGAGTTTTGAAATTAGGCAATGTAAGTCCTCAACTTTGTTCTTCAGTAAACTGCTGGCTAGTGTAGGTCTTTGAGCTTCCTTTATATTTTAGAATATTTTTGTTGATATATACAAAAGGGTTTGCTGAAATTTTGATTGTGATTCCAATGAATCTATAGACAAAGTTTGGAAAAATTGACATCTAAACATTATTGAATGTTCTAATTCATGAATATGGAATATCACTCTCTTTACTTAGCTCTTTTATGATTTCTTTCATCTGAGTTTTGTATTTTTCTGAACATGGTTCCTATACATATTTTATTAGATGTATGCCTAGTTATGTTATCTTTTGCTAATATTATAAGGGTTATTATGTTAGTAACTTAAAATTCCAATTTCTTATTGTTGGTATGTAAAAAAACAATTGACTTTTCTATATTGTGAAAGGCTGAATAATAGCCTCCCAAAGATATTTACATCCTAATCCTTGGAATCTATTGATATGTTACCTTATGTGACAAAAGGGACTTTGCAGATGTAATTACATTAAGAATCATGAGACAGGGAGATTATTGTGGATTATCTGGATGTGCCCAATGTAATTACAAGAGTCCTTATAAGAGGAAGGCAGAAGAAAAGAGCAGAATTGGAGATGCTGACGTAATAAAACTACATGGATCATTTGATGATGGGCTGAAGGGCTGTGAGCCAGGGAATGCAGGTGGCCTCTGGAAGCTGGCAAAGGCAGAAGGAACAAGCCCTGCTGTCACTTTGGCATTAGTTCAGGCAGACTGAATTTGGACTTCTGACCTCTAGAACTATAACGATAAATTTGTGTTGCTTTAATCCTATGGTATTTTAGTAAGCAATAATATATGTATGTGGTGTGTGTCTGTGTGTGTATATATATCATGTATACTGTAACCTTGCTATACTGCTTATTATTTCCAAGACTTTTGTTCCATTCATTTTTTTTTTGGTGGAGTTTTTCATATTTTCTTTATAGACAATTATGTCATATACTTAAAAAATAAAAAAGGACAGTTTGATGTCTTCCTGCTAATCTATTATATGTTTTTCCCCATTTTCCTCTTTCATTGCACCAGCTAGGATTTCCTGTATAATGCTAAATAGGGGTGATGAGAAGAGTCACCTTGTCTTGTTCTCAGTTTGGGGAAAGCATCCAGTTTCTCACCATTAGTTGTGATGTTAGCTGTAGGTTTTGTAGCTATTCTTTATCAAGTTAAGAAAGTTCCTCTTTATTCCTAATTTTCTGAAAGCTTTTATCATGAATGGGTGTTAGATTTTATCAAATGCTTTTTCTACATCAACTAGTATGATTTTATATTTCTTCTTCTTTAACCTGCTGATGTGGTATATTACCGTGATTGATTTTCAAATGTTGAACCAGCCATACGTTACTGGAATGAATCTAACTTGATGTTCCCTGTTTTCATTTTCTGGAAGATGTTATAGAGAATTTGTTTCATACTCCTTTATATATTTGACAGAGTCTCCCAATGGAAACATTTAGGCCTACTGTTTTCTTTTCGAAAGGTAATTAGTCACTGGTTTAATGTATTTAATATTAGTACAAAAACACCTATTAAGATTATTCATTTCTCCTTGTGTGAGTTTGTGTTGAACCATTTCATCTACATCAAATTAATGGTTATGGAATTGTTTCTAGTATTCTCATATATTCCTTTTTATGTCTATAGGATCGGTAGTTATGACCCTAATTTCATTTCTGATATTGTTCATTTGTATTACATTTCTTTTTTTCTTTTTTTATTTCAAAGTATTATGGAGGTACAAATATTTTTGGTTACAGGAATCACTTTTGTAATGCTTGAGTCAGGGTTACAAGTGCACCTAACACCCAGCTAGTGTTCATTGTACCCATTAGGTAGGTTTTCACACATTCCCTCCTCCCCCATCCCATCATTGATTTCCATTGAGTTATACTTCCCTCTGTGCACATGTGTGCTCATTGGTAAGTTCCGATTTAAAAGTGAGTACATGTGTTGTTTCTTTTTCCATTCTTTAGATATTTCATTTAGGATGATGATCTCCAGATCCATCCATATTGTTGCAAAGGCATTAAGTTTTCATTCTTCATGGCTGAGTAGTACTCCGTGGCATACATAAACCACATTTTGTTAATCCACTCATACATTGATGGGTATTTGGGTTGATTCCACAATTTTGTGATTATGAATTGTGCTGCAAAAAAGAGTCAAGTGCAGGTGTCTTTTTTATGACATGACTTTTTTTCCTTTGGGCAGATACCCAGTAGTGGGATTGTTGGATCAAATGGTAGGTCTACTTTTAGTTCTTTGAAGAATCTCCATACTGTTTTCCATAGAGGTTGTACTACTAGTTTGCAGTCCCACCAACAGTGCATAAGTGTTCCTTTCTCTCGGCATTCATGACAGCATCTATTGTTTTTGGACTTTTTAATAAAAGTCATTCTAACTGGGGTAAGGTGATATCTCACTGTGGTTTTAATTTGCATTTCCCTAATGAGTAGTGACATTGAGCATTTTTTCTTATGTTTATTGGCCATTTGTATATCTCCTTTGAAAAGCTCTGTTCATGCCTTTTGTCCATTTTTTAAGGGAGTTATTTAATTTTTTTTCTTGCTAATTTACTTGAGTTCTTTTTAGATTCTGGTTAATAGTCCTTTATTGGATGTATAGCTTGAAAATATTTTCTCCCATTTTGTATATTGTCTATTTTCTCTTTTAATTATTTTCTTGGCTGTACAGAAGCTTTTTAATTTAATCAAGCCCCAATTTATTTATTTTTGTTGTTGCTGTGATTGCCATTGTGGTCTTCTTCATAAATTTTTGCCTAGGCTGATTATCTAGAAGAGTTTTTCCAACATTTTCTTCTAGAGTTCTTATGGTTTCATGATTTACATTTAAGTCTTTTATCCATGAATTAATTTTTGTGAGTGGTGTTAGATATGGATCCTGTTTCATTCTTTTGCCTGTGGCTATCCAACTCTCCCAGCACCATTTATTGAATAGGGGTTCCTTATCCCAGTGTATATTGTTGTCTGCTTTGTCAAAGATCAGTTGGCTGTATGTGGATGGTTTTATATCTGAGTTCTCTGTACTATTCCATTGGTCTAGGTCTCTATTTTTGTGCCAATACCATGCTGTTTTGGTTACTATAGCCTTGTAGTATAGATTGAAGTCTGGTAATGTGGTGCCTCCAGATTTGTTCTTTTTGCTTAAGATTGCTTTGGCTATTTGGGCTCCTTTCTGGTTCCAAACAAAATGTAGAATTATTTTTTTTCTAGAGCTGTGAAATATGACATTGGTGTTTTGATGGGGATTGTACTGAATCTGTAAATCACTTTGGGAAGTATGGACATTTTAACAATGTTGATTCCACCAATCCAAGAACATGATATGTTTTTCCATTTGTTTGTATCATCAGCAATTTCTCTTCTTAGGCTTTCATAGTACTCTTTGTAGAGAACTTTAACCTCCTCAGTTAAATATATTCTTAGGTATTTTATTTTCTTTGCAGCTATTATGAAAAGTATTGAGTCTTTTATTTGACTCTCAGCTAGACTGTTATTGGTATATAGGAATGCTACTGATGTGTGTGCACTGATTTTGTAACCTGAGGCTTTGATGAATTTACTTACTAATTCCAGGAGTCTCTTGGTAGAATATTTGGGATTTTCTAGATATAAGATCATATTGTCAGCAAAAACTGATAGTTTGACCTTCTCTTTCCCACTTCGAATACTCTTTTTTTTCTTGGTTAGCCTAGCTAGAGGTTTATGAATTGTACTTATATTTTCAAATCATAGCATTTAAATTTTTTATTTTCTCAACTGTTTTCCTGTTTTAAATATTATTCATTTCTGGTCTAATTTTTATTAATTCTTTCTTCTGCTCTAAGCTTAAATTGCTCATCTTTCTCTAGTTTTCCAAAGTGAAAAAACTGGGTTATACTTATATTATGGACCTTGTAGCCTTCTTTTTTTCTTTTCTATGCACTTAATACTATAAATTTCTGTCTAAACACCTCTTTCACTGCATCCTACAAATTTTGATAAATTGCATCTTCATTTTCCTTTAATTCAAATATTTTTATATTTCTCCTGAGCCTACTTATTTGGACCATGTGATATTTAGAATTGTGTAATTTAATCTCTAAATAGTTGGATTTGGGTATTGTTTAGCTATTTTTATGTTTCTAATTACTAGTTTAATTGCATTGTGGTCTGAGAACATACTTTGGATTGTTTTTATTATTTTACATTTGTTCATGAATGTTTTATGGCCCAGAATGTGACCTATCTTGGTGATTGTTTTATGGACACTTGAGAATAACATATATTATGCTATATATTTACTGATTTTTCTCCCTGCTTAAGCTCTGAATTACTGAAAGGAGTTTTGAAGTCTCCAACTATAATAGTGAATTTGTGTATTTCTTCTTTTAGTTCTATCAGCTTTTATATCATTGTTAGGTATTTTTGCTATGTTGTTAGGTGAATAAATTTTTAAGATTTTTTATGTGTTTTTGAAGACTTCACTACTTTATCATCATGTAATATCCATCTTTTTTCCTTATATACAGACATGATGGTATTCATTAGTGGTCCACTTTTAGTCCTGGATAAGCAACACCACAAAATAGATCACACCATGTCGGGCTTAAAGAGGCAAAGTAAGAGTGAGATGAGCAGAAGTTTCCTAGTTTTTTCCTTTCCTGCAACACTGCCCATTTTCCAGCCCCTCCCCACTGCTCCCATGAGCTGTGTCCTCACTGTCCCCAGGGTAGCTGCTGCTTTCCAGTCCCCCAGGCACCTTTTCAGGGGCTCATGAGTTGGAGCAAACATAGACCACCCCAAAGCCAGTGTAATAGAGGAATTCTCAAAGCTGAAATCTGAACAATTAACTTCTTTTCTTGATATGAATAAGGAAATCAGTACTAAGAACAACTTCAATGTGACTTAGGTTTTACAAGATTAAATGCAGCCTCACATTATTGGCTTTATTTGGCTACCGTTTTTCTTGCTTAACAACTATGTATTTTGCTTTTTTTAAAAACTTTCATCAGGAATATAAAAGACACTCAAGTGCTGATTGTCAGTATCTGGGGAAAGAATGGACATCTGAAAATAGCACTGGGTTTCTGCTAACTTGCTGCAGTGAATAAGCTCTAAGTCACTGTTAACGCCAGCAGCCCTGAGAGTTTTTAAATCAAATTTTAGTGGTAATTTCATGTTTCTGATAGTGAGATTTAAAGTTCACTGTTCCCTTACTATCTTCCAGGAGGTCCACTCTGCACCCCATGCTAGGCAGGCTGCAGAGCAATGAAAGTGAAGTTTTACATTTTGTGCATCATATTTTTATTGATTAAACTTCCTATCTTTCAGAAGAGTGGGAAAGTTTTACTTTACTTGCAATGCAAACTTGCATCCAGCCTTTAAGCAGAGGGAGGCAGAAGTGCTAACTAGGGACATTTTTAATGTGACTAAAATGCTGCTGTCTCACCTTTAGCCTTATATCTGAGAGAAGAGGGAATTGAATTTATTGCAGATCATTCTTTTGAATCAGTCTAGAAGCAGGACTGAGAGAAATGTATTCATGGTAATGAAGGTTACCAGTGATAAACACCTAACACTTCCATGATTAATTTTGTATTAGCATTCATTAATATTTATTAAACACCTACTGAACTTTCAATGGACACTTTACGGAGGTGATGTTTCTCTAGGACACTCATATCAAGAACATATTTGTCACCCTGGCATCGAAGGCAATTCTGGAATGCTCCTAAATCCAATAATGTCATGATAAAATTACAGTAACTCTAGACACATACTGTAAAAGCTCTAAGTTCCCAGGACCTATGATGGATAGTCATATATTTGCAGGCACATCATGTACTCCTTGCAAGGCAATCCACTGAACTTGTTACTTTGATTGCTTTGGTACTTTCTGCCACTATTAGAGAGCAGTTGATTCTATAACCCCAGGCTGCCTATGAAGTAGTCCAAGATTGCCTTTGGCAAACAATTCCTGCCAATCGCCTTCTTTGTTCGAGACTCATGCCATCATGCCCGTTACCTGCCCCGAGAGTGTACCCCATGCTGGCTCCCTTGCCTTTCTAGGGCTTATTGCAATGCTAGCTCTGCTCTTTTTAAAAACTCAGCTGTCTTGTACCTTGTTTCCTTACTTCAGGTCTATTAGGTCTTCTCAGTTGACAGCCTGTCTATTTAACTTTTAGACAGTCTTCTCAATGCATCTCATAAAGAAAGAAAAGGGCTATTAAAGTCTTGCGATGGGCACTGCTAGGAATAAATGGAAGCTCTTTGGCTGCAAAGACAGGAGGCTGTTCTAAGATTTCTGTACCACCACATTTAGAAAGTCAACAGTTAGGAGTAGCTGAAGCCCGCAGTATTTTTAGTATGTTAAAACATCTACACATAGCAAATCCCACCTGTGCGCTACCTTTAGAAGGTTATTCTAGATGGCCTTGAGGCTGGAGCGATGGCTCTAGGGAGGGCTGGGTGGACCTCCACTGCTGCCATCTGTCCACACATTGCAGCAGACTCTGCCGGTCCCTGGCCCATTTCCTCTTGGCATTGGCCATATCTGTGACTGTCAGCCTGACTTTTCACTGCAAGCACCTATGTTGGTTGTCGAGAGCTTTTTCTGTACTCTGGGTGTGTGGCGGCTGGAAGTAACATGGAATCTATGCTCCCGCAGGCAACCCTGGAGAACTGGCCACTGGAACTCGGCAGATAAATACCCCAGCCCTCAAGCCTAGGATAAGATAACTTTCAGGTGCCTGTGCCACCCTGTCCTTCTGAGTTCCCAGTGCCCACACTGATAACTTGATTAATAATACACCCTGGATTTGCTTGTCTTCCCTTCTGTGTCTCACGGGGCAGCCATGCGAAAGCCCTGGCAGAACTTCAACTACACAGGGCAGAACTGACCGAGGCCCTGCTGCTGTGCTTCAGAGACCACGGCGGTGTTTGTGTGAGGTCACACCTCCCTGCTCCCAGCCAGTGGTGGAATTTTTCAGGGATACCCAGCACACGCCTCTTCTTGGCAGGCGTGGGACCTCGCTGATAGCCAGCTCTGGTTCAAGGACTTGCTCATATCTTAGAAGTGACCTAAGCTTCTCTCCTTCCACTGGAATCAGACTGGTATGTCCCTGTTTTTCTTCACACTTGCATTTTCCCTGCCCAGGTCCTTTCACGTTTAATCCCAACGTGGTGTCCATTTCTTGAAGAATAAGCCCTAACACATTGCAACGTCCTGCTCTCCTAGTAGTGTTCCCCCCGGTTCCTTCCCACTTAACCACTTATTTTCAATAATTCTTGATTTAGAGTCTATTTCTAGGAAGAAGCCTGAACCAAGACACACTAGGAGGCACAAGCTAACAACCATATCCTTAGCTTAATTTTATCATTTTATAAAGTTATCTAATAATTAGAAGAAGAAGTAGCCTCAGACGAGATATAGCCCAGCACACTCATGTTTCATATGAAGAATGAGACAAATTATTTCACCTCTCAGTTGAGGCACAGGCAGGAATAGGAGATAACTTCAGATAATTATTGTGAACTGAAATATTATACAGTGATGACCTATATTATCAAAGGAATTATTCCAAATGATCAATATAAAATAATTTGAATTTGCAGCTCTCTTATAGCAGTATTCTTAAGCCAACCAGTAAGTTGTAAATCCCAGGGTATAAGAGCTATTGATTTTAGATTATATGTGCACCAGAGTCCGGAGTCTGGATAGGTAAAGGTTTACTCACATAGACACAACTATTTTCAAAATGTATGAATAACATTGTTAATGGAATTAGTATTTCATTAGCAAAAACATCTATTTTAATTCAGTTTCTATTGTCTCAGCCAGTATATGCCACTTGTTCGTCCATTGTCTGATAAGGTGCTATGAATTGTTGTGACATTTGCAGAGGGGTATCATATTAGGAAATTTTGGAAAATGTGATCTGTTCAATTTCCCTGCCTTAAATAACCATGCAATTGTGATTAGGCGAAACCTTCCCTGCTGCCTTTTGCCTTGACTAGTAAAATCCCAAATCAGAATTAAGTTGTATTGGTCTGATTACACGGCACTCCTGAAGACACATGTGTACCTTTTAAATTGATTATGTCAGTTAATTCAACGTACAAAATTATTATTTCCAAAGCTCATGGAATGGACTTTGTCATATAAAACATATCATATTCATCGAGTACGGCCACTTTTTTTTTCCTTACTGGTTTTTCTCCATCCCATGGCCCTTACGTATGCCAACTCTCTATCCCTCTGACTGCCCAGCCCTAACCCCCGGCTCTGTGCGGCGGGCACGCTGCTTCCCGCATCTGGGACGGCCTCCGCCTCCCGTTCCGCAAACACTGTCTGCCCCTTTCTTTTCTTTGATAAACTCCAGATTCATGCCCAGTTCCTCAATAAGACCTGCACACGTCAGCACAGACAATTATACTGACTCCAATACTCTAATTCCCCAGGAATTTATATCAAAATATGCTATTGATGGTCAACATACACACCTCGCTTAAATACAACTCTTCGCATTTAGAGGCTGCTTCTCTTAAAGTAATCGCCACTGTACTCATCAGAAGAACTGAAATATTTCAATGCCCAGAGGTAAAAAGTTGCTGTATATTATGTATACATTTGGAAAAATAAATGAATCATTGCATTTGAAAAATAAAGCCATTGAGGCTCTTTTGTGTGTGTGTGTGTGTGTGTGTGTGTGTGTGTGTGTGTGGCTTCGGTGGAACTGGCTAGACTTTTAGTCTGGTTAATGATTCTTGAATTATATTCTAAAGCTTCATTAGTTAGAACCTTATTCATTTAGCAAAAATCGGGGATAGTTTACTTTTGTATTCTCTATAAGGAAGGGGTTGACTAAGGAAATCACTAAGGTAAACAAAACTGAACTACTTAAGAGAAAAATTGTTTTGAAGCAATTTGGCATATCAGTTATCTTTCTTATGTGAAATACACATAACATAAAATTTACCATTTTAACCATCTTTAACTGTAGGATTCAGTAGTGTTAAATACACTCACAATGCTGTGTAGACATCACTACTATCTAGTTCCAGAGCTTTTTCATCATACCAAACGGAAACTCTAACCGCATCTTTCTGATTGTGAAGACCCTCCTTTCAAAGTCTATAAGAGCTGCAGCACAGTTTGTAATGGTGGGAGTTGGAAACAGCCTAAATGTTCTTTACCAGGAGAGCAGATAAGGAAAATTTGGTGAAAACACATGAAGTGTTTTGCAGTAGCTAAACCAATATAAAAGAATACAATGCATCCAGAGCAACATAGATGGAATTTTAAAATATGGATAGGACAGGGGTCTGTAAACTTTTTTGTGAAGGTCCAGCTAGTCAGTATTTCAGGCTTTGCAGCCAGGAGAATCTCTGTTGTGACTACCCGGCTCGGCGGTTACAGCGTGAAAGCAGCTATAGACACTGTATGCACTGAGGGGAATGAAACAATATTTCATTTATAAATATTGAAATTTGAATTTTTTGTACTTTTTACATGACATGAAATATTATTTCTTTTTATATTTATCAATGAATTAAAAATGTAAACACCATTCTTAGTTCACATACCACACAAAAACAGGTAGAGGACTAGAATTAGCCAGCGGGACATAATTTGCTGACCCCTTAGCTCATGAGAAAAAGTAAGAAAGACCATGAGATATTTACTAGATTATAACTTACCAATATTAAAACATATGTACCAAAGCAACAATGTATATTTTCTAGAATGTGTCCAAATAAGGATTCTGTCTTAAGAACATTAAAATAGTTGTCCATATGGGGGTGGGGGAAGAATGGTAATATGGCAAGGGTATAAAATATAAACAGATACACAAAAAGAAAAAAGTTTTATTGGGTATCACTATTCCTAGTTAACATGGCACAGAATATCCTAGCCAGGACGTTAAGGCAAGCAAAAGAATTAAAAGGCACAAAGATATAAATGAAGTAATACTTTTGTTATTTGCAGAAGATATGATATGAAGAAAACCCTATGAAATTTATAAATAAAGCACAAGAATTTACAAATGATTGTAGCATCATCAGTATACAATAATCACTTTATTTCCATATACTAGCAATGAAAAATTAGAAATAAAATTTTTTAAAGTACCACTTGCAAAAACATTAAAAAATTATAAAATTCTTAGAAATAAATTTAATAAAAGTTGTGCAAGCCCTCTACACAAAAACCCTGCAAAACATTACTGAGATTAAAGAAATCTAACTTAATGAAGAGAGGGTTTTTTTTTTTGATCAGAAAACTCAATACTGTTATGATATTCATTCTCTTCAAACTGATTGATAGATTTAATACAATGGCAATCAAAATTCTGGCAAGATTTGTCCGATAAGCTGATATCTGAATATAAAATTTATCTGAAAATGCAAAGAATTTTTTGAAAAAGAATAAAATGTAAGGACTTACGCTATATGATTTCAAGATTTATTATAAAGCCATAGTAATCAACACAGTGTGGTACTGGTGTAGGAAGAGAAAATAGATCAATAAAATAAGTTAGCAAGACTCACACATACATTGCCAATTGATTTTAAACAAGAGACACTGATGCTATTTCAATGGGAAAGGAAGGAGAGGATATAAGAAATATGCTGAAAACTAGATATCCACATGCAAAAACAATAAACCTTGACCCCTACAACAGATCATACACAAAAATTAAAAGTCATTTGACATAGATCATGGATCTCAACCTAAAACTAAACGATAAAACTTCCAGAAGAAAATCTTTGCAAACATGAGATAGGCAAAAAATTTAAACAGAAAACAAACGTACTGACTGTGGTATAAAAAATGAAAACTTCATCAAACATAAAACATTCTGCTCTTCAAGAAGACACTATTGAAAAAATGAAAAGGCTAGGTACATATCGAATACAAATGTTCCCCATACATGTCTGTCCAAGATATGTAAAGAAGTCTTGTAACTAAATGATCAAAACACAAGCTACTCAATAAAAAATGGCAAAGGACTTAACAGACACTTCACACCAGAAGGCGTATGAGGGGCTGATGAGCATACAACACAACGATGAACATCGTTAGCCACAGAACAATGAAAATCATGTGTTAAGATACCACTTCACACCTTCTCAAATTGCTAATAGCAAAATGGTTGACAGCACCAAATGTTCCCAAAGATGTACAAAAACTGGACATCTCATAATTCGCTGGTGGGTGTATAAAATAGTATGGCCACTTTGGAAAACCATTTGGTAGTTCTTAATAAAGTTCAACACGAATTTATCCTATAACCATAATTCCACTCCTGGATATTTACCCAGGAGAAATGAAAACATGTACACACAATAACCTGTACATAGAGGTTTCTATCTAGCAGCCTTAAGATCCCAAAACAAACAGCAAACAATGAGCAAATTACCCTGGAAACTGCCCAAATGTCCCTAAACTGCCAATTGGGTTAAAAGAAAAGGTAATATATTCAAACAGGCAATGCTACTCTATTGACTAAAAAAGCCAGAAGCAAAGAGGACGTCACTGTATTGTTCTGTTTATACGGATCTAATATATACCATAGAAAGCAGATAGGTGACTTCCAAGGGCCACGGGGCACTTTCTGGAGTTGTGTAAATCTACATTTTGATCAAGGTAGCCTACTCAGGTCTACACAGTTACAAAATAGCATTAAAACATAAAACTAAAATATGTGTATTTGATTATATACAAATTGCACTACAGTAAAGTTGATAAAAATGAGGTAGATAAAAAAATGAGATAGGAGTCATCATTGGCATGGAATTATATTTATAATTGAAGTGGTTAGGTGCAAGACATGGAAAACATGTACAGTATAATTTGGTTTATTTAGAAAAGAGACAGGTATGTGTGTTGCAAATGCATGTTTGTTGTGACAATTTCAACACATTTTTTACTAGTCTTCCTTTAAATCTAGACCGTGATTTCCTTTTGTTGGGGTGGGGTGTTCGTGGTGCTGATGGCAGGGAGGGGATTTGGAATTTGACAACTGTGTGAACAGGAAATTTTTTTTACTCCAAATACTCCTTATTGCCTTTTCCCTTCCTTTATTTTTTTCAGCAAAAATTTATTTGATTTTTAAAAAATAGAAAAGAAAAGATGTCAGAAGAATTTTACTGGCCTCCTTCTGGTTCCTGTACAATTTGACAGTGACAAACTTTCATTCCAAATTATAAAAAACAAAATTCTTAATGATAATAGTACATAAGGCATGTTAGCTATTATTTCACCATGTGCTACATACCATGCTAAGGCCTTTGTGTGTATCATCTCAACTGATTCTCAAAATACCTCTAAGACCATGATTAGTGAAAGCTGGTATCAGAATTCAAACTCATGCAGCTTGTTCTAAAACCTGTGAGGAATTGATCACACTGTGTTTTCTAATCTTACAGGGTTTGCTAGTAGCAAAGTCAGATTTGGAACCTCACGCTTCTGATTTGATCCAGAATTCTTTTTCATTTCCTGGTGGTGATCACTGAGGTGAAAAGTATCTTAAAATGCATTTTTAAATGATTTTATTAAATTTTAGGATAATTGTAGTATGCAGCTACAAAAACTAAAAGAAACATAATGTATAATTATAAAAATATTATTTTAGATGGTCCTTATAGTTAATTTTCATTTGTTATATAGCAAAGACTGAAGTTTTAAATACCACATGCATACTTTCATGATCATACATAAAACTTAACATGTATACAGTTGTCTCTTGTTATCCAGGGGGGATTGGTTCCAGGCCCCCTGCATTGCTCATGATTCTCAACTCTCTTATATGAAATGGTGTAATGTTTGCATATAACCTGTGCACTTCCTCCCACAAACTTTAAATCACCTTTGGATTATTTATAATAACTAATACAATATAAATGCTCTGTAAATATTTGTTATATTGCATTGTTCAGGGAACAACAAAAAAATGTCTGTATATGTTCGGTACAGAAGCAACCATCCTTTCTTTTCTTTGAGTATTTTTGATCCACAGTTGGTTGAACCCATGGATTCAGAAGCCATGGGTACAGAGGGCCAACTGTATTTACTGTGCCCTGGGACTTCTCAAAGACTGTTATCTGGTAAACTTCTTATTTAGAGACAAGCATATAATATTAATACATTGATACCAGAACCTTCTGCCTACCCCTGAGTGTAAGACAAATGTGTTAGTTGGGTGCCATATGGGTGTGCCTGTAGACCAGGGGAATCACTCAAGTCTAAGAAATGTTAATATAAACACCTCACTCATGATAGCGCCACTAGATTCACAGAACTGCAAGATGCCTCAGTGGTCACTCAGTCTGTGGATGCATTGTTTGTTGAATAAAGTGAGGTAGACCCACTCATTTTTTTAAACCATTTTTAAGTTTAATTTAAAAATTGAATTAATTCCCATTAGTATTCTTGCAGGAATGCTCAACTTCTCCGCATGAGGAGAACCAATGGAAGCAAAAGGATATGGGGGGTGCATCACCCCAGGGGTAAGACCGTTGGGAGCGTTTCCACCGCTCAGCCCAAGTACGCAGGTGGAGGGAGCACGTCCCCACCTGGAGAGAGCCATGCAGGGAGGGCTGCCTGACAGGAATGACAAGTCTGCCTGTGGTGTCTCTGAAGGGGGGAAGCTGGGGGCAGATATCCCACCCCAACCCCTCCCACCTCAGAGCCGTGGGACCCACCTGGAAACAGAAGGGCAGGAGGACCTGTCACTATGATCCACACAGGCCTGCCCCAGGCACACAAAACAGGGCAGAGAAGAGTGCAGGCTGGATCGGGAGAGACGTTTGGAAAATACCCAGCACAGTCCCCGAGACCTTAAAATCAGGATCTTTATGGAGCTACATGAAGGAAGGTATGCAGAGTATAGGGCTTCCCTTGAGAAATGGCATGATGTGCTTATACTGGAACTGGATTTCTTCATGGAACCCATCAGTGATAACAGAGTAGTAACTGTCCTCTTTAGACAATGTGAAATCTCTGCTCACTTTGCTTCTCAGCCTTCCCCTTTCATTCAGATTCCCTGTCTGGCCTCTGTAGGGGCTTGGGTTCTAGCTCATTCCCTCACTTATAAAACGAATTCATTCTCAGCCAGAGGTTCTAGAGATGATTTGCCCAAACTACCTGGTTAATGGTGAATGCAGGGCTAGAACCCAGGAGCATTAGCCGTAGTAGGTTATCTTATTTTAGAGTTGCAAATCACTGCCAAAATATCTGAGGTTTAGTATGACTAAGGTTTTTATTGTAATTTACTCAAAGTCTTCCGTGGGTCACACGGTGACTCAGAGATCCAGCCTGCTTCCACTCTGCTGCTCTGTCATCTCAGTGTGTGGCTTCCAGGGTGCCACAGCTGGGAACCGAAAGCCAGAGAGCTTCACAGAAGACCTCACTTCATCATGCAGAGGTCAGAGTTTCCTGGCCAGAAATACTCACATGGCTCTGCAGGAAAATTGGGAATTTTCATTTCTGCTTGCCCAGAAAGGCAACAGCCAGATACTGGCAGTGAAAGCAGTAGCTCCCACAGCAGGAATCTTACACTTTAGTCTGGGCTTTCCAGTTAGTTGTGCCACTTTTAACAATCAGCAGGTGTGTTTAGCATCTTATCAGTGACAGAGACCTTCAGAGCCAGCCATGCACGAGGCAGTGAGGTGAATGTGTGCTTCAGGGCTCAGCAGAGACCCCATAGAGGGGCAGTGGCTTGGACTTTGCCTTGAAGATCAAGTAGGATTCCAAAAGGTAGGAAAAATGGTTCAGTCTGCACTGTCTAAGTAAAGGTGGAAGGGAAAAATTCTCCCAGCCTTTGTTGAGATACCAGGCAAGTCAGTCTCACTGCAGCAAAACAGCTATGTAGAGAAAAAGCAGGTTGGATCCCTGAATGCATGACTGTGGAGCTTGGACTTTCCCTCGTGGCTAACAGGCAGGAATTGGTTCGGGAGCCAGGAGTTCTTAGCGGGAGAGAAGAGTGTGTCGTTTGGATTCTATGAAACCAATTTCACTCTCCATTTGTACTTGCAGATTCAGCTCCAATGTCATTTTCTTGTGTTCTGAAAGTTCGGCCGCAAGCACTCAGGGGACGGTTGGCTGTGTGTTTCTGCCTTGGGTTTTCTAAGACTAACCGCCCAGTGAATTCTGCGATCCCTGCTAAATGGTGCTCGTAGCCGTGGAGGACGCAGGAGAGCCAAAGGCGGAACGGCTGTCGCTATGAGCAATGACAGAGCTGCAGACCCTGATGGGAGACAGGATGCTGTTAATACAGCAGGGCACCAGGATGCTTATTGTTAGAGCCACCCAGGCTATTTCTGTGGGCACAAGGCACTTGTAGCCCTCACTTTGATTTGCAGTGGTGAACTGTCATCTCCAGGTACAACTGTCCATGATAACATTTAAAATAAAGTTGAAAATTCACTGAATGCAATATTTTTAAAAGTCTTCATCTTTTAAACAATATGTGCAGCTTTGAAAGGCAAGTAGATGAATAGAGTAACAATAATTGTTATTGAATTATATTTATCTGGGACCATTTCAGTGACCTCAGTACCCTTTTGTGCTGCACAACTTTTCCTCTCTCTCTCCAGATGACATTTGTGTGAGTGAGAGTTAAGAGATTTGATGAATTTATTCACGCAAGAAAAAGTATCAGCATGTTTTTTTTTTCCAAGAACAGGTATATTTTAACCTGGCTACTGTTTTCCCGTGCAACGAAGGATGTAGCAGTTTCTGGTTCCTTAGGGAGCCTGGCCACTAGTTTTCCAGGGAGAAGGTGTTTTGATGTCTTAGTCATAATGACATGTAAACAACTGATATGAGAAATTTTCTTGAGAACAGATCTTTATAGAAGGAAAATGGAAGGAAAGAGAACATCGATGGCAGTGGGAATATGGAAAAACAGACATAAAACAGGAAGGGAAAGGAAATAGATTATGTAGTTTACCATCTTCATAATTTAAGGTATTCAGGTTTTGGGCATTAATTCTAAGTATTTCCTCCTTTACTTTGCTAATGAACAAATTTAAAAACAAAGTTGTGTATGCAACACCCTTTAATCAAAATTATTAGTAATGGTGATTAAAGACAAGTATTGTAGTAGAAGCTGGCCCTCTGTTGCCCAATCAGTATTTACGTAGCAAGTATTTATTGGGTGCCTACTATGTTCCATGTGACAGTATAAGCTACAGTTAGTCTAGACGGGCATGACCCCTGCATTCATGAAGCTCCTGCAATAGCAGTTGAGACATTAAAGTAACAGTAAGTAAGTAGATTAAATAATTACAACTTATAATAAGTGATATGAAGAAAACACTCAAAAGGCTTCCATTGAAGAAAATGAGGGGGGCATAACTGAGGCTGATATTCAAGGAAGGTCTTTGAATATACAGTTAAGTTGATAGCAGAGAGAAGCGTGTGTGAGGACCCTGGGGAATGAGAAGTTTGGCCTGGACGAAGAACGGGCCAGGCAGGCCAGTGCTGACAGCGGAGTGAGAGAGGGGCCAGATCTCAGCAGAAGTTGTACAGGGACGTCTGTGAAGGAGGCTCTGCAGCTTCATGCTTCGAGTCCCCTGTCCCCAAACTACTCTCGCTTCTACCGCAGAGCAATGATAGATAAAACATAACTGGAGCAAATGTAAGAGACACAGCTACTTTCAAGCAAGGTACACATCTCTGTGGACTAGAAACAAGTAAACAGAGGGGAGATGCCAAGCTTTAATTCAGACCAAAAGTTCCATCTTGCTGATTTCTAAGCAGACAAAGGTAGCTGGGAGCTTAGCTTCTGTAAGGCAACTAAAAGTGCCCTTGCCGGGTGGGGACTGCACAGCACGCTGCTTAGCATCAAGGATTCAGTGGTACCAGTCCCCTTCCAGTTAGCGGATGATTAAAAAATAATTGTCATTGATCACTGGTGTGTGCAGGAAGCTGGGAGGAACTTGAGATGCCTCCAAGTCAGAATCTGGGCCGAGCTGCCCTTCTGGCTCAGTGGCTGTATATATTAGGTCCCTGATACACCCCAGAATGGGGTCAGGGGCATCAATATAAGATCTGTTCTATAACAATAAGGAGCAGAGGCAATCACAAAACCACCAAGTAAGGAGAGGAACAGAGCACAGGGGGAAATCACACATCAATAATTCTGCACCCTGGGTTATTCTAGGGAAGATCTTGGTATGTGCTCAGGACCCTCTATATCCGGATGTGCAGTTGATCATTGTTGGTAAAGGAAAGTAACTGGGAAAAATTTAAACATCTCTTAATAAAGAAAAACATACAAAAATCATGATGTATTTATACAATAGACCACCAATGGTTATTGAACTGGAAGAACTGCATATAACACTGCATGAATCTTAAAAAGTGGTGTTGATGGTTCCAGCAAGATGCAGTATCCCCTTTCCTCCCAGGTTTTCCCCTTAAAACTCAAAAGTCCTGGACCTAGCACATCAAATGAGCACAGGAGACTGAAAGGTCAGAAGAGGAAGGTGGACGTTGGGACTTGGGGAATGATAGGGCAGTAAGTTCCCCGGGTTTCCTCTTTGCTGCCATATACCCCAGACAGGGCCCTGTAGGAACTCCAACCCAGAGCCCCCAATAGGTGTAGACAAAAAAAGCTCCAAGAAGAGCCCATTTGCTCTAGCCAAATCACCTGGGAAAACGGTGGCCTAATAAATAGAAACTTTTTTTGGCAATACCTGCTCTATTCTAGTCAAACAATAGAACCTGCCCCTGCCATGGTTTTAGCAGGGCCAGGCAGGAAGTCAATATTCCGCCCTACCCCTGCCCCAGGAAAGCAGGCAGTGGGCTCTGATACCTGTGTTAGCATCAGCGGATGCAGCGCGGATGAGCCTCCACTCCCACCTGGCATCAGTGAGACCGAATGAGGTGATGCAAGGCAGGTAGTCAGCACCCTGCCTTCCCCTCCCCCTCCCCTCCTGTCCCTGGGTCCAGGAGGAAGCTGAACACACATGCCAGCCCTCGTGCTACGTCTCAGCAGGGAAATTGCCTACTTAAAATAAAAAGATTAAATAGGATTCACAGTCTCACAATATAATATCCAAAATGTCCAGAATATAGTAAAAACCCACTTGTTTTTAAACAATTATCATAAAGATGATTTAATAAGCAATCATGGATTCTCTTGAAACACATGAAAAATAGAAAAATCACAGCAAAAAATAAAATTAGAATCAAAAAATGAAACTCAAATAACTGAAAAATAAAATACTCAAAATAAAAAACTCTCTGGATAGGCTCAATACATCATCTTCATTCCCTGGAGAGGACAGAGGGTAGAATCCATGGACGTGAGGACAGCTCAATAGAATTTATCCCATTGAAAAAGAGAACAAAATAACAGAGCAACAGGTCCTGTGGGTCAGTAACAAAAGAGCTCATTGGAGTCCAAGACAAAAAGAAAAATGAGAAATGGTCCATTACTATTAGGTAGGGACCAAGTCTGCAGATCGTGGGTGTAGGTCAGGAGGGTGGTTCCCAGGGGCGGAGAATCCAGCGGGGACCAATCAGGGGAAGGGAGTGCAGGAAAACGCAGAACACCTAACAATCCTTTGGTAACATCCCACATTCCCCCCACAAGACCTCCCCTGGAAGAGGCTAATAACAAGAAATCACCTGGGAGCCCTCAGCGTCCTTCTCCACTCATGGAGGCTGACCCGTTCCTCTCTCTCGAACATATTTTCACTTGGGTAGCTTCCTTCTTTACTTTCACTTTGTGTAGTTTCTTTCCTTTCTGTAATACACTGTTTGTGTGGGATTGCCTTGTATTTGTGATCACTCCATCCTGGGCTCAACTCGGTACCAGTGCTCACTCTTGACACTGGGAACGGAGGGCCAGGGGACATCGAGATGGACCTAACATTGCTTACAGGAGAACCCAACTCAAATGTAGCAGATTTCTCATCTCAACCATGGACGCCAGAGGGAGGGAAGCAATTCTAAAGCGCTGAAAGAAAAGAACTGTCCATGACAAATTCTATATCCACAGAAATTAGCCTTCAAGAATGAAAGGGAGATAAAGATAATACTAGATCAAAAAAAACACAAAACAATAACAACAAAATCCAAGGGAAATTTTTGCATAGCAAACCTACCCTTAAAGAACGTGCAAAGAAAATTTTCTAAACAGAAAGGAAACGATAAAAGAAGAAGACTTATAAATTCAGAAGCAAAGAAACACAGGGAAAGGTAAAAATATGGTTACAAATGGTAAACTATCTTACTCATGAGTTTTTACAAGTCCTAGTTGATGGTTGAAGCAAAATTTATGATGCCATCTGACGTGACTCTCAATGCGTGTGTAAGAAATACATGAGACGATGATACTCAAAACATGGTAAGAGTAAAGAGACCTAAAGAAAGGAAGACCCCTACATTTCACTCCAAGTGGGGAGATATCATTTCCAGTGACTGTGATGAGTTTTGACTGTATGTTGCAACACCTAGAACAACCACTAAGAAAACTATAAGAAGTGATATACTCAAATATACTATAAATAAAGTCAGAATCTTTAAAAAAACTTCAAAAACCCCCTAGGAAGGTAAGAAAAGAGAAACAAAAGAAATAGAGAAAGCAAACAGAAAACAAATAGTAAAATGGCAATTAAAACCTAACATATCAATAATTACCTTGAAGATAAATGGTCTAAATGCACTATGTAAAAGGCAGAGCCCGGCAGAGTGGATGGAAAACATGCCTAAAATATATACAGAAGGAAACAAAGAGAATGCTACTGTGTATGTGGATACTGAAACACCAAAACCACTAAGGGTGTGTAATTGGTGATTCTGTGCTGAAGCAGCGAGGGTATAAAACAAGGATGGGGATGAAACGCCCCAGGTTAAGGATCCCGGGCCTGGGAAAAGAGGACGGGAAGCACGGGAGAGCAGGGGAAGTGCAGGTTTATCTGCGTGTCCAACGTTAACATCGGGTAACTATCTGGTAGGAAACCTGTTATCCTCCAAATGCTCCCATTTGTTTGAAATAATTTGTAACTAAGTAAAGAATTTGAAAAGAAAAGCAGTGATTAAATGACACACAATCTCATATACTAGCATTAAAAATTTGGTTTATTTTATTTTTAATTGGCAAATAATAATTGTATGTATAAGGTACAATTTAAATGCGGTTGAATGATCAAGGTAATAACATGACTTCAGGTATAGTAATGTATGGGGTAGGGGAAAGACTTCTTTTTTTTTTTCAACCTGTCACTTGGTTCATGGATGATTAACAAAAGACAGGTTAACGAAAGGAAAGCATATAGATTTATTTAATGTAAGTTTTACCTGACATGGGAGCCTTTAGAAATGAAAACTCAAAAAACAGGTAAACCTGTGTCATTTTTTTGCTAGGTTTCATGGATAAGTGGATAGTTGTGGAGAAGTGTGATTGGATAAAAAAAGTGTGATCTCTGGGGAGGCAGGAACTTGGCAAGGCCTGTTTGTTCAGACTTGTCTTCATGACCCTTCATCATCAGCGAGAAGGATGTCCCTTTCATCTGGGTAGGAGAAAGGCACATCTGGAATGAGGGTCTTAGGACCTGCTTCAGGAGAGAAGCGGGGAAGGTGAGCGTGACCTTCCCGTTCCTGCTTCTGATGTTTTCCCAAACGCCAAGGCGCCATATTTGAGTTAGAATGTCCCGAATGCCACCAGTAGGTAGTCTTTTCTGACAAATTACATTTTTAAGCAACTACACAGACAAATTAAACTCAAGGCACATTACGTTCAAGATGATATACTCAAATTTCTTCAAATCAGTCCCACAGAGAGTTGATCTGAAGTCTAGGGGCAGTTCGTGATTCACTTTGTTCTTTCAGTCAACTGAGTTGCTGGGGATATTATATTCCAGCTTTAAAACGCACCTCCAGGATAGGGCGTATATGTACAGACATCTACAAAGTCATCAACTCACTGAAAAGAACTTGAATATAATTTTGCCTTATGTGAAAACCTAGGTGTTATCCAAACAGGAGGAAAGCAGGCAAAATGGTACAGTAACCAAAAGATCAACACAAATATGCCCCGCTTCTAGCTTGGCCCCCTCCCTCGCCAGCTACATACTGCCCCTCCCAAATGCATATAACAAGGCAAAACCTTCTACAGTCGGTGCTTGTCGTTTGTGGTAGAATGTTCTGTAGAGTCCTGTGAACACTGAATTAGACAAAGCCAGACCACTGTTGCTCATAGGGGAAACCCAGGGTTAGGTGACTCAGAGCCTCTGGTCACAAAGTTTTCGTCAACCAATCAATATGTCACCTTCTTTTATGTGTGTTTCTGTTTAAAACAAATTCTTAATATACTTCATTTGCACTAACATTAAACTCCTGGGAGTGCACGTGGCAGGTGGCCAAGGGCAGGGTGGGGAAGGATATTGGTCAGCGAGTCACGGGCGTGCGACAGAGACCGCTGCAAGTTACTGGACTTGCCTCTGAGCGAGACTTTAGGTTATTAGAATTAATAATTCTAGGGCTGAGACGTATATTAAACGGGAAGCAATTGGACACATAAATGTGGATTTCAGGCGGAGGACAAAGAGTAGGAAATAGTTACTATGTGGATAGTGTGCAAAACTGTGAGATTGGATGCAAGTATTAACACCAAAGGAGCAAGTGTAAACCGTATTCATGGAGCAACTTAATATAAAAACGTGAATCTGGAAGAATGGCTGTAACATCAGCACACGAGAGTGAGGGATCTGTCTCTGTTTTCACTGGTGTGCCCCAGTTGTTCATACCCCGCCTGGCGTATAATAGGTGCTCAGCAATATTTACTGAACGAATAGTGGTTTATGTGGCCTGTCCACCATGACCACCATGTTACATCTATGGCAGCAATGGAAATCTTCTCATTTCCAATCCGATAGTCTTATTTTTCCTAACTCTCCTGCCAGATTTAATTCTCATTATATCACTTGTGATAAACACTAAAGGCACTTTACATTTCATTTCTAATTCCTTTATTAAGTTGAAGTTTGGTTAAGTTGTTACTTTTCATAAGTTTTTCTTAAATTTATTGTGCCTTTAAAATTAAAATTAGCCACATTTTTCCTATTTTAAAAGAAAATGACAATAATTTTTGATAAATCAAATTTCAAAAAAGAATATGATTTTTTTAAGTTTAATAAAAATTCTTTTTACCAATTTTATTGAATTATAACAATATTCATCCCTTTTAAAACCTGGTTGTTATAGATTTTCTCCACATCATGAAGTATTAAATGCTATATTAAGTATTAAAGCATAAAGACATAAAGGTTTATGATGGCTTGTATCAAATTTTATAATGAAAAGGAAATAGATATAGAAAATGCATTGATAATATAATGTACATTTGCTTAAATATAGACTAAATTAGATTTATGATTATATTCCAAATGAATCATTTTATTAGTGTTAATTAAAGCAATAATTTCTCTCCTACAGGGTGAGTTACTGTGTACACTCAGTATTACTAAATACAAAAGCCATGAGGTTTTTGTTTATTATCCTTATTCTGACTTTTCTCCATATAAGTGAGAAGCGACTCTCACTTGAATCGACAATATATATTAATTTGTTTTAAACAGAACAAACATAAAACAAGGTTACGTAAGATTGATTGACAAAAATTATGACCAGAGGCTTTCAGAAACCTAACTCTGTGTTTTCTGAGGGAATGATGGTCTAGTATTTGCTAATTTAGTGTTCCCAGCAACTTTATAGAACGCAACTCCCCTGAGTAATGAGAATCGATAGCACCTCTTTTTAAGTGCTTTAAATTCTTCATTTCAGTTTGGCTTGAAAATTTAATCCTCTGTGTGTGTGTGTGTGTGTGTATGTGTGTGTTTGTGTGTGTGTTTGCAATGAAAGAAAATACATACACTCATTCTCCCAAATTCCTATGGATTATTTAATCAACACACATTTCTAAAGTTCCAACTTTGCACCAGCATTTTCTTAAGTTCTTTGGAGAATATGGACATTTAAAGCATTCATTACCGTGGCTCCAAAAATGCAATTTAATGTGGCATACATAGCAAACAAAAATCTAAGGCATATAATATTGTAATCAAATTAATAAGGGCTATAGGGGTTTATTGGCCTACACCTGCTCTGACAACCAAAGCCACCAAACAAAATGACCATACATGGAGGATGCAGAGGCTGAACACAGTTGGGGACGGAGCAGGTGCAGAGGCAGGGCAGGTTATCTGAGGAAGAGCACATGATCACAGCACACTGTAAGCATCAGGGAAAGTAAATAAGGAGAAAGTAGGCTTAGACTATACAAAATATTTTAGAGTAATACTATGCAATGGAAAGCTAATGGAAAAAGACTGCTAAGTTATTGCTGTTTCATAACTATTTTATTGTGATTTAAAAGCTTTGCATAAAATAATATCTGCTACCTTCAGAGCTAATATTTAGTTTGAAATACCTTTATATTAAAACTGCTATGACCATCTAATTGTATTTTTAAAATAAAACACTGAGAGTAAAATGTGCCCTGAAATCAAATTAGTTTTAAATAGGGTTTAGGTAAAATAATGTCTATGTGTTTATTGATTTTATTAATATGACATTATGAGATAGCTGGGCCTAGAAGCTGTCTCAGTTGTGGACAATATTTATATCAGAGCAAACTTTAGAAAAAAATGAAAACTCTGCTTACCCTGGAGTGGTAAGCCCTGCTTGACTCTTTTCTGCAGGTCGTGGCGAAAGAGCTGCCACGTGGCTGGGCTGTGTCACAATGTGTGTGCTGCACGCAGGATGCCACGTAGCTCAATCACGTGTGCGCCAAGACCGCAGAGCATGGTGGGCATGTTCCTGGCCATGCTGTGTACGGATAGTGGCAGAGCCATCCCAACACCCCCTTAAAGTCTACACAGGAAGATAAAACCATGCATGGGCACTGTTCTCTGACTTCAGTTCTGAAATGTATAAATACTGCCCTTTTTCAGCAACAGAGCAAATTATTTTATACCTCTTTGCCCTCTAAATTTCAATTCAGGTTGCCTCTCTGAGTCTGCTTAGCTTTCTTGTCTTGGGCACCACTGGTCCTCAAGTGTCCTGGCTCCCACTGAAGCTTTTTTTTGTTTTAAACTCCATTTCAGTGTTTTTTCTGTGGTCCATGCACAGCTCCAGCACTGGGCCTTCTTTAACTAAATGAGTATGTTTAATCTGATTGTAGTCAAGTCTTGCTCTAACCCAAGATCTCCTTTCTCTCTGTCGTGACTTTGCATAATGCATCTTTGGTCCTTTGTGGATTAATTTTATTGTTTAACTCTCAGAGGATAGTCTTATTTCCAAGTAGCTGGAAGTTCCCAAATAGCAACGATAATATCGAGAAGTGAAAATTAATATTAACAATTTGAAAGAGTAATAAATAGTGTAGTTTTACTTATAGCCTATGCTATTTTTCTAGGTTACGTGTTGATACTTGTTAAAGGCAAGCTGCCAGTAGGCATTGGCTGTTAATAATAATTGAAACAATATGCCATGAAATCCCCCTAACTCTGCAGAGGTAGTGAAGCGTACCTCTGCCAGATGGAAGTTACAACAGAACGGACTTTGTCTGACTTGCTGCTGCAGGGTTGGTGGGTACGTTTTGTTTGAAAGTCCTTTCACTGGCATCTTTGTCTATGAACTCAGAGTCAGGATGCATAGAAGTCTGGGCTTGAAAACTTGAGAATTAATTTCAACACTCTCTTGAATCTTCCCCACTTAATGTTCACCACTCTAACATTAACACTGGACATGTCCCTGCTAAGTCAAGGGTAACCAGTGTTTTGTGACAAGCTGTCCTTTCCTGAACCCATCCCCAAACTCGGGAATACATGTTGAGGGCTGGAGAGAGAAGGAAGTTATCCCTCTGTAGCGACGCCCCACAGTGATGGGCGTGGCATGCTGGGGAAGAGCTCGCAGAACCACTGGGGTGTTTGGAACAACATTATTTTTAGTCCGTTCCACCATGGGAACCCAGATCCTATGCTATAATGTGAAGATAAACACATGGCAATACATTTCAGAATCAACTGTAAAGTACTTATTGTGATGTTTGTAGTCCTTTGGGATAAAACCATTTCCCAGAGCACACAGGCTTGTCACAGGCTTATTCTGTTAAGTTTCCTGTCTCCTTGAGACATGGCATCAAGCTTGAAAGTGGCCCTACAACTTTGGTGAATTGACTTATATGACATTTAAATAAATGCACTTTAAGCCAAATTGCCCTAGGATATTCCAAACAACAACAACAAAATCTCATAATTATAGAATATGGGGTATCTAAGTTCCCAGATTTCCTTCATCATTTTCCAGGAAATTTTTGAACTAGAGAAAAGAAATTATAATGCTCCAAAAGCCATAGCCCAAGCACATGTCCTAATTCTCTGTCAATTGTGTGTTTAATGGAAACAAATGCTCCTTGCTAGGTTGAAGATGCCCCCTAGGGTAATTGGAAGTCTGCCTAAAGATTTGTAGGGGGGATTTCTTGCTTTGGTATTTTTTTCTAGATTTATGAAGCCGCATAAATGTATCAGCCTGTTAACAGATCAGGCAGATGCCTAATCATATCTGAATTAGATCATTTCTTTGGCCTGAGTCAGGTTTTGACCTGAACACTAATAAACCCCTATAAGCCTTCCTTGAATCTAGAATCTAGATCTTAAGAACCTTCTGTGGGGACTCTTGTCTATACCTGGGCTCAGCACACATACCTAGTCAGCTGAATATAGACTCTCAGCCTTGGCTCACCTTCCTACGCCCAGAGTAGAGATTCATGTTCCCTGCAATGGAGCAGGGAGCCCGAGGGAGCCCAGTCCCCCTTGAAAACGGACAGTGAAGAGATGGCACGCCATATGCCCATTGGTAACAAGTGAGAGGAGCCTAAGATGACCATTTTCCAACTGCCAGAGGAGTGTTCCCACGTTGTAGTGTAACTTACCCCCAGACCCAGAGCCTTCCTTTCCTGCCAAGGGTGCATATGTGTATGTGAGTGTGTAAATCTGAATTTTATTTATTGATTAAGAAATATCACAGGTTCTCTAAACAAACACATTACAAAGTTTATTTGAGTGGGAAAATATTATTTCAGGAACTCACTCAACATGGACATTACATGTTTTGAAATAGAAATTTAAGTTGCTTCTGCTCATTACAACCATTACATGTTCATTCTTTCCTACCTCTAGTGAAATACACAACAGGGAAACAATGTATATAAAGACAGAGGAGTCAATTGATTACCACTAAGTTGTATTAACGCCCTGCAGAATCATAATGAGAGACTGAGTTAACGGCTAGTTAATGGCCAAGGGTGAGAGCCAAAGAGCCTCTGTGTGTTTACCAGGAGGCTCTGATCTCCTGCAGGGCAGGGGAATGGCAGAGCTCGTGGCAGGCACAAGACCTAATTAGAGCTGCAGAGCTCGCGGGACATATGGATGCATGGCTGAGGTCATTGACCAGGGAATAAAAAAACTGAGACCGTAAAACATGCTACAGGGACATCTGTGTGTATGTCCTAAAGGATGTTAACTCTCAGACGCCTGTGACCACTCTGGATTTGCAAAGGTGCCCCACATTTCCTTAATAAGAACTAACATTCATTCAGCTGTGCGAGGAGAGGCTGCAGTGGCCGGTAGCCCACGGTGTAAGAGCCCCACTCAGTAGCTGCCTCCATTTCCTTTCCTGCAAGGCCAATAACAAAAATGAAATTCTAGTGTAACCCAGATGGGCACATGCTGGGCATGATAAGGGAGAAAAGAGCGTACACTGAAAGTACTGAAAGAATTAGCCAGTGTGGAGGATGGGGAACCAGGCAAGTGCCCCTGAGATTAGAGTTCGAGAGCATCAGGTCAAGGCCAGCATGCAAGACTGGACAGACAAGAATAGAATGGCATAGGAGCATGTTTTCAGTACAAAGGGATTAGCACCTTAGCACTGACGGTAGGAAACGGGGCAAACATGCTCCTGGAGTGGCCCTCAGAAACTCGGAAAAAGCAATAGCCGAAACTTAGAAAAGTGGAAATGCCCAAGTTGCCCCGTCAGAAGCTGGAGGAAGGATACAAGAGCTGAAGGAAGGGGGATTACAGAACGTGTATATTATGTCAGACCAAAAGGCCCACCAGAGGGTCACGTCCCACTGGAAGGGCAAGAAGCTCACTCTTCACCAAGACCATCGAGAGTGTGCTAGTGCGAGGGCACCGTCACCAACAGGAAGCCGGGTGGTGGCTCTCTGTGGTAGCGGGGGAGGCAGTCCCGGGGTGGACTCTGGAACATCCATGCAGAGGCTGGAGCTCCGCAGTCGTGGAAGCCAGGTTGCCATGCTCAACCACCACAGACCAGCTTCAATGACCAGAAAGGTTAGAGGTGCGGCCAAGGGGACTTGGCCCAGAGGACTCACGGAGATGGTGAATAGAGCATCTTTAGGGGCAAAATCAATGGGCAGCCAAGACGAATGTTGCTTAACATCTATAACTAGGAGAGAAAAAGGGAAGTGGAGTATCAGGAAACTGAGAACAGTCACCCCAGTAGCAAGTCCAAATTCCTGCTTGGTTCCCAAACCTGAGCCGAATTTTCAGATTTGGAATCCACTGACATATTTCTAAGAAGAAAGACCTGGCTCCCATGGAATATACTGTGAACATTCCAAAGGGATCTAGAGCCATTCACCTGGGTTACTTCATACCGGGGAGAGAGAATAACAAGATGTTTCAAAGACGACCGAACATCGGGGTCTGAATTGACATTGATACCTGGAGATTCAACGGCCCGTCACAGCCCAGGGGGAGGTTGGAGAGGGTATGGGCCTAGGTAAAATCTAAAATCTTGGCTAAAGTCCATCTCTCAGTGGTCTGCTGGGCCCATGGATCTACTCAGAGGCCATTTCTCTGGTCCCCAAGTATGTAATTGGAACTGATGTCCTTAGTAATTACAGTAACCCCCTTGTTGTGTTTCTGCAATGTGCGCAAAGAACTATCATAGTGGGAAGGGCCAAGTGGAAACCTCTGAAATTCCCTCCTTTCCCCTATGTCAAAAAAGCAAATAAAAAACAGTATCGTAGCCTGAGAGAGGCAGCGAAGACATGTTGCCCCCATCAAAGACCCCGTATAGGAATATAGGAAGAGTGGTCCCTGTGGCCGTGACAACGCAGGCACATGGTACACAACCATTGATGTGGCAAGTGCGATTTTTCAGTTCCAATTAGCAAAGATGGTCAGAAATAGTTCCCACTCCCTTGGGATGGACAACAATGCTCGCTTATATTTTTCCTTAGGGCTGTGTCAGTTCTCTCGCCCTCTTGTATTGTGGTCTGGTGGCTCTCAGCCCTCCTGGATCCTATCCCGACTTTCCCTAATAAATCCTTTTGTGGTGTCTTCCTTTCAGAATATCTTGATCAACACAATGAGTATCTTAGAAGCTATAGAATGTCTAACATTGCTAACTCTTAGTTTTGTGCATATAAAAATATTAATATTTATGTTAGTTTTTTTCTTTAAAATAAATTGGATAAGAATTACTAATTTCATGGTCTGGGTGAATTTGGCCATCAGAAATTTGATGAGGAAATTCACTTCTTTAAATTTCAATTTTTCTTCTGTCAGAGAGAAATAGTAATTTTTTGTCCTGCCTGGCCATTGTAATGATCTGAGAAGCTGGAATACTCTTGCCCATGGCTTGTTCCCTTATTTCTTTCAAGAATTTCCTAAAATATTCCCTTCTCAAAGGGGCCTTCCCTGTCACCTTGGCTGAGGTTGTGGCATGCCCTTGGCCCTGTGTCTGCCCCATTGCTGCTGGGTTTCTCTCTGCAGCGCTCACCACCTGACAATGTACCGTGCACTTAGCTTGTTCACCTTGCTCACTGCTGTCTCCCTCTGCTAGAATGTAAGCTCTATAAAATAGGGACTTTGTACCTTTTGTTCACTGCTGCATTGTCTAGAACAGAAGTCTATTATAGCCTGTGGGCTAAATACAGTCCAGTGCCTGTTTTTCTAAATAAAGTTTTATTGGAACACGGTCACACCTATTTGTGTATACATTGCCTGTGGCTGCTTTTGCACTACACTCAGTGGCAGGAGATTGCCATAAGGCCTGCAAAATCTAAAATATTTACTATCTGGAGCTTTACAGAAAAGGTTTACCAACCCTTGGTATGGAAAAGTATTGGCATATAGTATGTGCTCAATAAATATTCTTTAATCTATTCAACAGTGTGTCTAGGGAAAAATTAGCACCCAAAAATGATAAATGTTATATCTGATTTGATTACATTTGAGTATGGACAAATCAGAGAATCAAATTCCTAGAAATTCATAGGGTAAAATGTTCATCCAAATGGATTAAAATGATTTGTTAAGATTGCAGGTAGAAAAGAGTGGACCGTTTCTTTACCTTCTTCATTATTATTATTATTATTATTATTATTATTTTGTAGTGGGAAAGGGAAATGGTTGTAAAAAGGGAGGCTTCATCACCTAGTTCTTTTGTTACCCACTTAATTTTTGTGCTTGTTTCCAAGTTTCAATTAATACCAACCAGAATAATTCTCCCTACTTAGTAAATGGGTTTCTTTTGTTCTTATGTAAAAGATGAATTTCCCTAAGACAGGGATTCAGGCCTCTGGCCTCTCCCTAAGGTTTGGGATCTAGATCATCATTGTCTGGCAACCCAAAAGGGATTCTGTCTGAAAGTTGTACTCACTATCATTACCCCAAAATTGATTTTTAAATTGTCCATTAGTGTATTCAGAAGGGAGCATATGCTTTTTTTGCTAAGAACAAAATTGTAAAGTTGGAGAACTTCATTAACAGAACCCTGACTTTTCCTTCTTTCTTCTCCTTGTAAGGAAGGAGTGTCTGGCCTTTTGTGAGATATGGACCCCTTTGCAGTCTGCTAAACTTTACAGATGCTTCTCAGAATGAAGTTTGTAAATGAGAGAAGAAGAAGAAGAAAAAGATAACCATAGCATTACCAAGGAAATAAATTGTACTGAAATTCTAGTAATAGAAATAGAAGTTTTTAAGTAAAACTTTAAAAACAAAAATTTTTTGATGTAATAAAAACTTCTGTGATTATTAAATGTTGTGGATATAGTAACAATTATAATCTCAAAGTCATGCAGAGAGGAAACATTTCAAGATACTTGCAACAACTGTAATATGATAAAAATACCAAAAATCATGATTTATATTGGTAACAGAGCCAGAGGTATTGCTAATGCAACTGCAGTTGTCTGGACGCACAGTTAAAGTAGTTGCTGAGTGTCAGTTGGCGAATAAAGGAAAGACAGATGTAATTTTTCCTCCATATTCTTTCATGGACTTCTTTTTCTATTTCAAGCATTAAATTTTCTTGTGTACTCTCTAGCCTGTTCCTTCCATCAGAAAGTATACCTCACCTTTCATCAATTTAACCTTAGGGCAAATTTAAATTCACACCTTTTTAACACCCAAAAGAGGTTCCTTTTAAACTGTAACTTTCAATCACAGAAGACTTTATTTTCCTTTTAAAGAAATTTCCTACAGCCCTGGATATCACTTACTTAAGTATTAGCTCCTGAAATCTTGGTACAGGTGTACTAGGGATTCTACTTATGCATACAATTAGCCTGGATACGCATTAGTCAATTTGGAACAGCTAGTGCACCGTCTGAAAGCTGGTGAGATACATGTAGAATTGCAAAATTTGCAATTAATCTGTTAGGCAGTGGTAGGCTACAATTAGTCCTATGCAAAATAATTCATGTAGCATTATGGGAATTTGTCTTTTGCATTGCCTGGCTATCTTGCTTTTATGTGCATTTATTACTAAGAAGTTATACTAATGGAGTATTGTATTATTATTGTTGATAAAATAATAATGATATTTTGCAGTCACTGTGCATCTTTCTTTGTTCCCTGACTTTGTTTGCACAGGAAATTAAAGGAACAAATTGCCATTTAGTGCTTTTCCACCTCTGCAGTAAAAAATCAGCAGGAAAGCACAAGCTCAGAATTATCAATGAGCAGATGCTAACAGGTTATGAAACTATGCAAATCACAGTGCACTTGAATAAGTGAGTGAAAGTTGCTGCTCTGTCAACTTAGACATAGCTGCTGGTAAAACTCAGTGATGGCAGTTAAGAGAAATATTGAAAATAGAAAGAAAGAAATGTGTATTACATTTTCCTTTTCTAAACTGAGCCATTTATGGCAGAGAAGAAGTACCAATAAATTTACAAACCTTGTAATTTACTTATCCAATGGCACTTTCCTCCCTTTCCTTCTGCCTGGCACATCCTTACTTTTCTTTCCTCCCATAAAATGGGATGTTATATCTCATGGACCAGCACATGAACTTGTACTGGTCCATGAGATATAAGAGAAGGTAGGGCTGAGACAATCCGCATTAGTCCTTAAAGCCAAAACAAACAAAAAGTACTCTATAGCAATTTTATTAATACATAAGGCAACATAGATATTCTCCAGGTTTCCTTCTACTTCTAACATTTTATGATTCTAATATAATCTTACAAAATAATAATAATAAAAGACAGAAAATTGGAGAGAAATGATTATTTGATTAGAGCAGTGGATCAACACTGAGATTACTAAGTGCCAGTCTTTCAGATAGGCATTGGGAATGAAAAAATGGAAAAGACACAGCCACCCTCAAGAGGGGAGAGATATATTCACATCTAAGAGGTGGGTGTGCATTGTCTGGGGAATGGACATGCTTGAAGCTCTGATTTGGGCCAGGCAAAGGCAATATACGTAACCTAAACATTTGTAACCCTGTAATATGCTGAAATTAAAAAAAAAAAGGAAGATGAGATCACAACTGTAAAAAAAAAAGAACTGATATTTCAAAAGACAAAAAAGAGAGGTTTACAATGTAGTAAAAGAGACAAACAATAATCTGTATATGGAAAAACTGTGCAATGAGCACTTAGAGAGATAAGTACAAGATACTAAAGCAGCAAAAAGTTTACAGAAGGCTTTTGAGAGGGTGTGCTACCTGAGATGAGTTGTCATGAACTAGAAGGCACTACAAAAATTAAAGAGGCATAGGGGTTTTCTATTTACAGAACAAGAGCAAGGTGAGTGAGATGAGGCAAATTAAGGAAATAATAATTTAATATAGCCACTGTAGTCTAAAAATTTTACAGGTGAACACCTGTCCCTCATAATATACCCACGGGACCATCTGGGGCTAGGATGTTCTGTGAGTAATAAACACTGGCCATTGCTCCAGAGACCTCATATTTCCTGTGAGCATCTGTTGATATCTATTTATCCATCCATCCATCTACCTATCTATCTCTAAACTTAACATAAACATGCTAGATAATGCTTAAAAAAAGAATTATTGACCTACAAGATAAATCTGGAAAAAGTACCATGTTGCCCCATAGAGAGTTACATCAAAGTTTAAGACAGGTAAAGGGACAGAGAAGATTAAGTAAGAGGGTCTAAAATTAACCCTTGATTTTGTAACCTGAGACTTTGATGAATTTATTTATTAATTCCAGAAGTCTCTTGGGGGAGTCTTTGGGATTTTCTAGATATAACATCATATCATCAGCAAGAAGTGATAGTTTAATCTCCTCTGTCCCAATATGGATACCCTTTATTTCTTTCTCTTGCCTGACTGCTTTGGCTAGGAATTCCTGTACTATGCTGAATAGAAATGGTGACAGTGGCACCCTTGTCTTGTTCCAGTTCTTAGCGGGGATGCTTTCAACTTTCCACATTCAGTATGATTTTGGCTGTGGGTTTGTCATATATGGCTTCTACAATTTTGAGATATGTTCCTTCTATGCCTCGTTTGTTGAGGGTTTTTAACCAAGAAAAAGTGCTGTGTTTTGTCAAATGCTTTTTCAACACCTATTCAGATGATCAGATGGTTTTTGTGTTTGTCTCTATTTATGTAGTGAATCACATTTATTGATTTACATATGTTGAACCATCCTTGTATCCCTGTGGTGAAGCCCACTTGGTCATGGTAGATTATTTTTTTGAAGTGCTGTTGAATCATCTGCTAGTATTTTATTGAGGATTTTTGTGTCTATCAGTAGCATTTCTATATACCAATAACAGTCAAGCTGAGAGTCAAATCAAAGACTCAATACCGCCTACAATAGCTACAAAGAAAATACAATACTTAGTAATATACGTAACCAAGGAGGTGAAAGATCTCTACAAGGAGAGCTACAAAACACTGAGGAAAGAAATCACAGATGACACAAACAAATGGAAAAGCATATCATGCTCATGGATAGGTAGAATCAACATTATTAAAATGTCCATACTGCCCAAAGTGATTCACAAATTCAACACAATCCCCATCAAAATACCAATGTCATATTCACAGATCAATGCTTCCTTTGGAACCAAAAAAGAGCCCAGATACCCAATGAAATATTAAACAAAAGAACAAATCTGGAGGTATCACATTACTAGACTTCAAACTATACTGTAAGGCTATAATAACCAAAATAGCATGGTATTGGCATAAAATAGAGACATAGACCAATGGAACAAAACAGAGAATCCGGATACAAAACCATCTACCTACAGCCAACTGATCTTTGACAAAGCAGACAACAACATACGCTGGGGAAAAGAAGCCCCATTCAATAAATGGTGCTGGGGAAATTGGATAGCCACATGTAGAAGAATAAAACAGGATCCTTATCTCTCACCACTCACAAAAATTAATTCATGGATAAAAGACTTTAATGTAAGGCATGAAACCATAAGAATTCTAGAAGAAAATGTTGGAAAAAATCTTCTAGATATCGGCCGAGGCAAATAATTTATGACTAAGACCCCAAAAGTAATTACAGCAACAACAAAAATAAATAAATTGGACTTGATTAAATTAAAAAGCTTCTGAACAGCCAAGGAAATAATATTTTGAAATAAAATAAAATACAATAAATTCTATCAAAGTATCAGAAAGAGACAACAAAGAACATAGAAAAGAGGCACTATTTGAAGTGATAATAAAAGGGAATTCTCTGTGATTGTTGAAAAGCCCATCTTTAGATTCAGGAAGCCCAATAAATAAAAAGAAATCTACCTCTAGATGAATGACAGTGAAATGAAGAACAGCAGTACAGACTGAAAGTCTGCCTTTCAGAGAGAAAAAGACAGATTATCTACAAAGGAATAATAACTGGGTTGAGAACTACTTTATCTACAGCATAGCCAGCAAAGAGAAAGAGAACATTTCTTAATTAATAATTATCTGACTACACTATTTTTTCCGGAATGAAGACAAAATAAAAACATTTAATTAACAACAAAAAAAAAACAACCCTGAGGGATTTTTAATACTGGCAGAATCCTGTGAAAGAAACTCCTAAAGCATGGTACTCAGAGCACAAGTATGTCCCGGACAAGAAAAAGAGCTTGCTCCAGAATGCAAATTAACAGATTCCTTCTTTCACTTCTTTCTTGCTTCAAAAATATGTCCCCTGCAATGAGGAGAGTTCTCAATGATGTAGCCCATTTGCTTTCTGGATCTAGTTTCGTAAGGAGTTGGGAACAATAGGTTGCAGATCAGTGCTAATATGCAGACCACACATCGAATATCAGTGTTCAAACGGAGGTACTTCAGGAAACAAAAAAACAATTCCAAAGAAAGGGTTGAGATATGAAAGTAATGGTGAGGGAAGAAAATGGCACACAAAGAAAAGAATCTAAAAATAGCAATAAGTGTATTTTGAAAAAAAACTTAACCTTTGAAGTTAGAAATAAAAGTATAGTAGTCAGGAATAGGAAATCAGGGTTAATACATTATAATATGTTTAAATTATAAACATAGTGGTTACCCTTTACACATTTTAAAGGTGAACATGCCTGCTAAATGTGTAGGGATACAAAAAATATGAAAAGAACAGCATTCGAACTAAGTAGAGAGGAAAATGGAATAAAAAAATGCAAACAACAAAAACAAACCTCAATCACTCCAAACTAGGAAAAAGAGGAGACAAATGGAGAAATACAGAACAAGTAGCACAAAGAAAAAGAAAAAATAGTATAGGAGAAATGAATTTAAACATATCAGTGATCGGAAGATTGATCAAAGTTCTTCAGTTAAAAGACATAAAACACAGGAACACAGGAAATTTGAAAGTCAAAGGAGGGGAAAACATCACATTGTACACTGTACATATAAACAATTTGTATTTGTCAATTATACCTCAATAAAGCTGGAAAAACTTAATTATATATGTGAAAACCATACCAGACAAATACTAATTTATTTTTATCTAGGAAATACTATTAAAATAGTAATATATATAATCAGTGAAGCTACAAGCTATACTAACATCAGAGAAAATATGAGGGGGAAAGCATTTTTTAAATAAAAAATTTAATTCTATTTGATGGATTGCTTCACTAACAGCAATATTAAATGTATACATCTAATTCTTTAATTTCAAAATATAGAACACATAATATGTGCAGTGCATTTCACAAGAGGTTAATGACAAATCCCCATTAGATGGAGATATCCTAACAACTAGTAATGTCTAAACAAAGTTATGAGCTGAATGTGCTTGTACGTGAGCCATGCACGTGTACCAAAATGAACACAAAGTCTTCACAGAAGTGAGACACAGGAAAGACCACAGTAACAGTGACGGGAAAAGCAGCAGTTGATCTTTCCTGCTTAGAAACAGGAAAGGAACGATAATTAGGTTGAGAGATACTTTCTCAACAGCATTTCTTCATTGATGATCATCCAACAAAACTATTTTTCCAGAATGAAGACAAAACAAAAACATTTAGTTAACAACTAAAAATTCTGAGAATTTAAGGTGCAGAAACGAAGGCCTCATGCCTGTCATGTCAGGGCTTCATCTCTCAGAAAGGTCATCTCACGCGTAGTCACAGCGGGCCTGGGAAGGCAGCTTCCACGTCTAGACATTTTCTCACCTGCAACGTTGTACTCTTTTCCGACTTTTTAAAGCAACATTTCAAACTTAATTTCAGTTACTCCTGGGCGTGGTTATGTATCAGGAAATACTCAGACATCACCGATTGGCATATGAGTCCATTTGCAGAGGGAATCACACGGAGGCTGCGCCACGTTCAGCGGTCAGAAGGAGAGAGCCCGAGAAGGCTCATGCACGCCCAGTTCTTGCAATCAGGGAGCCACAATAGCCGCTGGCGTTTCCTCATGTTTTATAAGCCGATAATAGAAGTGTTTTTCCCCCTTGGATTCTATCTTAAAAGTAATCAAGTCTTTTGCCAATCTTTGACTACTTAAAGTTTGGTACGCTGGTGTTTCAGATCATCTGAAGTCAAGAGGCAGCTTCATCCCATATGGGGCCACCCTGCGTTTCCCACTGGCCATTAATTGTGCATTTCTCCTTAGTGGCTGGCTCAGCAAGGCCCTGATGCCACAAATCCTCACTACCTTTCATTCTACCTTTTCCAAACGTTACATGATTGTCAAAGCCAAATGTCAAATTCCACTCCTTCCATGCAGGCCTCCAGCTCAGATTCCTCCTGCACTGAACCTGCGTGCGAGGGACATGCACGCACTGTGTTACCCTCTCCCCTCCTGGTTTGCTAAGCTTCAGTCTTGGGGCCAAGTTACAGGGCAGGATCCACACTTATTCCTTTGCTTATATCATCCAGGGAAAAAATGCTGGTTGATTGATTCACTGTCGGATTGATGGAGACACCAACACAAATTAGATCAGATCTCTTGGATTCTTGTAGCTTGGAAATTCAATGATTATATGACAAAGGATCTGAATTTCAAAAAGGTGAATGTTGAAATTGATTTTGAAATAATTTAATTCTGTAGCTATTTCTTAAACTCTAATATACCTGCTGAGTTACATGTTATTTTGTGAAAATAGTCTATTTATGCATTTTACCAGGTAAGAACCATTACTAACATCTACTGAAAATAGATTTGTCTCCATTCCTCCCAACTTCTTATTTAGTCTTGTAAATCATCATCACAATCAACTTCAAAGTCCCTTCTCTCAAGTGATACAGATTTATTGAAATGAACACAGAATTGAAAAGAGTTGCGAAGTAGTTTCTCTTCTTATAAAAAAAAAGTCATCTTTGTCTTTTGCTTACCAAAAAAAAAAAACTTGGGGTAGCTGCATGAAAAATGTGGACATTTTGCCATAAAGCACCCAAAGATAATACAGAACAAAACACAATATGTCAATTAGATGAACAGAAGGAAGAAATAATAAGAAAAATGACTTTTAGCTGCAGCCTAATAGGGCTCCACAGATATCGCCGCAGTAAAACATAAATGAACCCATCAGGAGCTGTTGACATGTAGAACAATAATCACGTCCCAGCTACCTTGAAACCTTGTTTGAAATGAAGACTCCTGGAGGAAACGAGTCTAGAGCATAATTCAGCCTCTTAAAAGCACAGGAGCTCTACATAAATATGATAAAGTGATTTCAATATCCACATGCCTTCTCTCCACTGCTCCCAGGTGCTAACGTCCTCAGGCTGCCTTTCTCTCCTCAGATGCCCACCACATATTAGGTAAGACATCTCTCTACCCAAGATCTTCGAGTTAGCAACACAGAGCTGGTTTAGGACCTACCCGCTGCCCCCGCTAAATCCTCACCGACATCATTCATCTGTCTACCCATCCCTCCATCCATCCATCCCTCCATCCATGTATTATCTGTCCGAATTCCAAGCTCCCTGGCATATATATTTCTGTACAGGGGCCTCCTTGTTATTATGCCACTCATCTTGGAAAGGGAGGAAGATAAAAGAGCATTTTGCAGTTTTATCTTCTCCCTTTGCATGGGAAGTGACAACTGGCTAACAAACATACTGGGTTTTGGTTTTTGTTTTTTGATCACTGTACCTAATGGTCTTCTTCTGACTTTAGATGACATTTCTTAATTGGTGGAGGCCTCAGTGGGTGTGTGGTGGAGGCTTTCCTGTATCTCTCTCAAATCATACCTGTGGACGACCTCCTCCCTGGGTCTTTCTGTGTGCGTGTAGGCCTCACATCCTTGCACGAAGGAGAGTGTGTAGGGAAAGCTGGGAAAGCACCGGCAGGAAGCCCAAATCCCTGGGCTCTAGTCTCGACTGTGAATGTCATGAAATAAACAGAGCACATTTATCTTCCCTAATTCTTCGTTTTCTCACCTGTAAAATGGTGCTAACCACCAGTGCTCTTTTTGACGCACAGGGCCATGGCGTCAAATTACATTTCACACGGGACAAGGCCTTGCAACCTACGACGTGTGATGACGTGTGTTGCACACGCAGTCCTGGGAAGGACGCCCTGGGGAAAAAGACAGAGTCGGGTGGGACGGCCGACGGGCCAGGCAAAGGAGCACACGCGTCCTGGCCCAACTCTTTCCTCTCTCCTGCTCTCCTTCCGGGGACACGTGTCCTCGTGTCACCTCCCGCCATCATTCCAGACTCTTTTCACCCGTCTGTCTCTTGGTGTCTCCTCTCCTGGCACCCAGTATTTGTGTTGGGTTTCGCTGCATGAACTTCCCAGATCCTGCAGTGGTTCCGGCGACGCCCACGGCCCTTCCAGTTCTGAACGCCGGTTGGAGTCCACGGCGGCCCGTACCTCGGGTGAGGACCGCGGGTGGTAATGGTGGTAATATTACTCATTTAACTCACCGGACAGAATCCCAGTTTCCTGCTGACCACTTGTGGAAGAATAATTTAGCAACCTGAAAGCTGTTCATTACCAATATTGATGTGTTTGGGGATTCGAATGAAGTCTGCACGTTGGTCTTTCTCTAGTGCTGCAGGCACAGCAAACAGAATACGTTCAGACACAAAAGCCGGGTTCTCATATCTGAGCTCATTTATATATTAGAAAAAAAGAAAGAAAATGAGATTTTAGGTTTGTTTTTAGTCTAGATATTTGTTTAGGATGTAAGCAAATAACATTTGCTCATGGTAGCCACCATTAGGATAAATAATGTATACTGCTCAAATAATAATGAAACAGACAATCGTGTGTTAGCAAAACAGCTTCAGTGGGAGAGTCAAACACCAATTTCATGCAGCTATCATTACAGGATTGTATTCTTGGATTTTTGAGGGCCTCTTCATTCAAAGATAATCCAGAAATAATTAATTTAGGGCTTAGATACACTTTAAGAATATTCCTATGATTATACAGCAAAGCTCTTTAATGCTAATTACACATAATTTATTTGTAAATTTACTTACTGGAGGATTTGTAGTTCAGCATTATGTTGATTTTTAGTATAATCAGAATGTACTATTCCAGCATTTGTTCCAGTTTATTAAATACCTAAATCCTCCCTCCTCCCTCCTTCCCTCCCTCCCTCCTTGCCTCCTTCCCATGGCTTGCTCACTTCATCAGTTAAATGCTACTGAGCACTGCCATGTGCCTGCCACACCCTTGGACGTACAGGATAGCGCTCTTACAAATTACACTGAGAACAGGAAGCTATGTGAGCACCTAGGGGGTGCACATAGCCCAGTCCTGGGAGGTGAGGGACAGCTTCAAAGTGTGACTAAGAGCCAATCAGAGCAAACGAGAGTAGGAGGAAGACAGCTTGCTGGAGGGACAGCCCAGGCCTGGCAGAGAGGGGATGTTGTTTCTGGAGAATTATTCCAGTCCAGTGACGTGGAGATTACACGGAGAATTTTGCAGAGGAC
>CAUYSK010049828.1:0-62384 GCA_963575035.1 Avahi laniger | reverse complement strand
AGGTCCAATGGAATATAAATACCATACCATACATTTTTTTTTTTTTTTTGAGACAGAGTCTCACTTTGTTGCCCTGGCTAGAGTGAGTGCCGTGGCGTCAGCCTAGCTCACAGCAACCTCAGACTCCTGGGCTCAAACAATCCTCCTGCCTCAGCCTCCCGAGTAGCTGGGATTACAGGCATGCGCCACCATGCCCGGCTAATTTTTTCTATATATTTTTAGCTGCCCAATTAATTTCTTTCTATTTTTGGTAGAGACGGGGTCTCGCTCTTGCTCAGGCTGGTCTCGAACTCCTGAGCTCAAACAATCTGCCCGCCTCGGCCTCCCAGAGTGCTAGGATTGCAGGCATGAGCCACAGCGCCGGGCCCATACCATACATTTTTAAAAGTGCCTATAAATAAAAGTTTAACATTGTTTTCCCCCTGAATTGTATTTACATTCTACTTCCCCCACAAAATGTAGTATCCTAATGATGTATTTTTATTCTCAAGAGTCATTTGATTACCCTAGTACACGTCTTTGCAACAAAAATATGTCTCTAAGTTAAAAACTTTTTCTGAATTTACTATTACAATTATTAGTTCACAATTGATTAAAGCATTATGAATATTTATATTATTAAAAATAAGAAAAACTGTATTAATATGACAAAGATTTGGCGGTGAATTATACGGTGCTTTGAGAAAAGGTTTCCCAGTATCAGATTTCAAAGTTTCCCTACGGTGCCCCAGAAGCTTCTCAAATGTGAGGCAGCTAAATGGTTGCTCTCCAATCTAGCGTAGTGTTCAGGACTATAATGAAGCGATGAGAGTGACAGCTGGTTATTTCTCGTTGTTTTAGAATCCATGGTATCCAGCAGTTTGAGTCTCCAGGCAAAGCACCACAGTAATACGGTGGCAGGGTGTGGGCTTTGCCCTTTTCAAACATTTTTGGTAAAATGAGAGGATGATTGTGCAAAGGGAGAAAAGAAATTCTCCCTTTGCACAATCCTCACTTGGACTGGATATTTTATTCTTTTCAAAACAAACATTAAACTATTCTCAAAATAGCTTTACTACACAAATTTACAGACACTGACAGGAAGCCTGTTACCTCGTAGTACATAGACCCTCGTGCACCAAATACCACCTCAACTTAATCTTCTGGTTCCAGGAATAATTTATCTTGTCCTTCATAGTCATTGATCTTCCTAAAGACCCCAACTCATTAAGAAGTGAAACAAGCTCTAAGACAGATTTCCTTCTCTCTCACTAAACTGTGCTAGAAATGGCAAATTTGGACCCCTGTGAGTGACTTTGTCTGGAATTATAACTCTTGGGCAATCAATCAGCTACCCCTTTTCTCTGGAGATCTTGTGCCTCATACACAATTCAGGTTTTAGTTCTATGCACAGATGATATTTCCCTACCCTTCAGAAAAACTTTTGACTGTGACATTGGCTAAGCAATTCTGACTTTCCAGTAAATGCATTTTACAGAAACAAATTACATTAATTACTTTGAAATAACAATGAGAATCTCCAAGGAAAACAATTTAGTTGCTCTTTACACGTTCTGGAGCCAAAGAAGCATCATGACATGAAATTCTAATAAACTTCAGAGTCCACCGGGAGCACAGGATTATTGCCTAGAGGTCACTTCTCACAACATCTACCTGCCCCCGCATGGTAATGAGACAATGTGGCTTGAATTCAGACCCTCATTATCATTTGCCTTTCGTAGTCCGTGCTTTCCCAGAAAGGGATGTAAAACTAACAGTGGTCCCTTTTGGAGTTTCGCTGATCAAATATGAAGGTTACAGTCCATGTGTGCCTATGAATCTAGGCCAATTCTACCAATCAAGAAGCTGAACAAATTAAATTATTTTCAAGCAGGCTACATAACCTAATTGTATATGACACACAATTCTTATTCAAATAGTATTATTATTTGTTGCATCAGATTTGTTTAGGAAGGCTTTAAACATTTATACTTCCTCTATTCAATTGAGTATTACTGTCTAATAAATAGAAAGAAGGTGCACGTCCTTATGCCTGACTGATACTTTTCAATAATGGTACAGATGGCTTCAAGACCATAGTCCTGGGGATATAGGAAAGTAAGGAGCTGGGGTATAACTCCCCCTATGATATATTTGAATATGATTGATCCTTTCATGGTATTGCTTAGGGCAATATTCTCCAACTGTTTGAAAAGACTCTATTTCCTCAGAATATTAATAGGTATTATAGGGGGAAATGTGGCAATATTTCTCCAAACCTCTAATATGTATACCTTCTAAATCCCCAAGGGGAGGGATATCATATGCAAAGTATCCCAACTTTCTTGGACAAATTAGCATCCTGGGATCTATGGAACACTTTGGGAAACTAGTCTGAAGCATAATCTCACCCAAGCCAGAGGATGTTGCCTAGTTACCACAAGAATGATCTTCTATCTGACACACTTTTGCAAGTGATTTTTCACACTCTGCTTAAATTATCTTTGAATTGTTTCATCAATGTCAAAAGTCAGGATGTGGCAGGTCTAAATGGGAAAATACATCAAGGAAACAAAATGACACTCAGTTTATGCCTGGGGATTATTGACAAATGATTGTGTACAGTAAAGTTCCTTTTCATAGAATAATATTTGCTTCCCTCGCCTCCTTGGTAAGATAGACCTCAGTGGAGCATAGTAAGTAAAACAAAGATGCAAGTATCCAGTAAACAAACACATCCAGTAAACCATCCATTTTAATTCTGTATGTGAAAGTAGTATAAAAATCTGCCTTTAGCTACTATTTGCAACTCACTGGATTGGCTACTTGTTGAAATATTTAAGCAGGTACCACATACTCTTTCACGCATAAAGTACTTTTTTCCAAAAGTGCCTTACGAAGATCCTAAACCAACTTTTGTTGCTTAAAAAGATAAAAAATCTTGCTTTGAGATCTTCAAATGACATGAAAGTGATATAAACATTTTTAATCCCTCAATGCCAGCTAAGTAAGCATTTAATCTACTACTGGAAAGAGAAATCTAATTAACTTAAAACAAATTTTAATACAGTGAAGACTTAAATAGAAAGAAAATACTTTAGATGCCTCTAGCTTTTTTCCCTCTCTTAACTAGCCATAGGGAAGTTTTCTCATTTTTCACTGTGCAACTGAAAAAGTGCTGGATTGTCAATTCCATCGCACTGCACCTTAGCCAGAATTATCCAGAAGTAACACTAAACTGATGTAGACCTGGCAAATATCCTATGCAATACTCAAACACCATAAATTCAAAGCCAAAGTTACTACAAAGTTTTCGTTGTCAGAATTGGAGAACTTTTCAGTCACTCTTTTGCTACAGAGCTTTATAATTACTTTTCTTAATCTGTGAGAATTGCTTTTTTCAAATTGATGGGAAATGAATGTAACCAAAAAGCAAAATGTGTTTTAAAGATCGCAGAAGAACATTTCTGAAATTTGGGGGATGTTATCACATATCAGGAAGGCACAAAAAAGCAACGAAAGTCCGTCTTACAAGCTTGGAATTGCTATTTGCTACCATTTTACATTCTCGATAAAGCAAGTTTTTCTATTAGAACCAAAATCATTACTTCCCACTGAGGGTGATTCCAAATTACTAATCTAAAACCTGAACATCTGGAGAGAAAGCTAGCCAGTTGGCCTAACACCTGTGTTTCTATGTGGGAAGTTTCTAAGATTAGCATACTATATAAATAAGGCCTCTGGTCAAAGTAATTAGATCTTGCTGTTCAAAGCAAGAACAGAGCAAAACACTGCTATCTGAACACAGCCAAGAACAGGAAAGAAAAAAACCAAACCACATATTTAAAAAACCAAAACCATACATTGATGCTCAAGCACTAGATACTCTCTTGGAATCTTTTTATTCTTAAGCTAGACACATATTTGACCAAATGCTTTTCCAAAACACACAAACTAAAAGAGGGATACGAGCTACCAGGCAGACAGTTTTAGAAGGAAGGAAGACTGAAAAACATTAAAAGCAGCCAAATTATTTTAAAAACCAGTCTGCGGCAAGTACAGAGGCAAATGGTCCTCCATACTGGAGCAAAATGTAAGGATATCACTGTGTAATAATACAGTGCTGAGTCAAAGGATGCATACATTAAATATCTGTTTATGTTTTACTGTAAGCCAAGGATTTAAGGGCATATTTAAGAAGGTAGGACGATTTTTCTCCAATACAATTAAACTTTGAAAGACTAGTGCTTAAGGGTGCACAGCTATCTAAAATACCAAAAGACACTGCTATAGTAAAAATCTCATTCTTTCAGTGTTTATGACAAACACAGACACGTTGTTGTTATTCAATTTGTAAGGAAACCAGAATTTTTGTTTTTATAATAGACACTGCTAAATCGAGCACCCACTAGCAAGTGGGTAACTGAGGAAGTTATCTGGATAATTCTAAGGATCTTTTTCAGGTCTAGAATGCTGGGCCCAAGTGAAAATGACAAGGCTGGCCCAGGAAATCTCTCAACTCCCAAAGGGAGGCATTGGAGTAGCTGCCAGTTTTTCATTCTCAGATTAGAAAACAGATAAGACTAGAAACTCTTGTAGGGTCAGGATAATGTCAGTTATCCAATACTGATATAGATAATGCTGGTCAATATCTTATGGGGTTTACAGAAACCCTTTTTATGAGGCAACATCCATCGGCATGTAGCTAGATAAATGCCTTTGAACTCAGAAATGTTAGTATTTCTGTTGTATACTGATAGCCAAGAAACTGTGGTGGTTAACCTTCTGTTGCTTAAAGTATTTCCCAAGTTAGGATGGTAAGGTAGTAGTCAAGAAAATTCTTGGCTGGGTGCAGTGGCTCACGACTGTAATCCTAGCACTCTGGGAGGCAGAGGCCAGGGGATTGCTTGAGGTCAATCAAGAGTTCAAGACCAGTCTGAGCAAGAGTGAGATCCATCTCTACTAAAAATAGAAAAATTAGCCAGGCATTGTGGTGTGGGCCTGTAGTCCCAGCTACTCAGGAGGCTGAGGCAGGATGATCCCTTGAGGCCAGGAGTTGAGGTTGCTGTGAGCCAGGCTGATGCCATGGCACTCTAGCCAGAGGAACAGAGTGAGACTCTGTCTCAAAAAAAAAAATTCTCTTTAAATTCTTTTGATCACATCATGCAGAAAGACTCAATTTGGTGTTTATAAGTCTTTTACCCTTACCTAGTTTTATTTACTAATCATATCTTTTAATAAAGGAAGGTATACTTTGGTCTCCGTTTTCACTGGCAATACTACATAGCTAGAATTTAATAATACTGCTTTGTTTTCATTATATTTTAAGGTAATTGTCTATTCTTAGGAAGTGATACTAATTTTCCACTTACCAAAGTGATATGATTCCTTTTTAAAATAAATTTACACAAAAAGTGAGCTGATTTAAAAAGTATTAAATACTACTATTAAATATAAAATTAGAATGGTATGTGGAAATGGCAAAATCCATCAAGATCTTTCTATAGTGCCTGAAGTTTAGAAAGCCCTGATTTAAAGTCCAGTGACCACATATGTGAATTAAAAGCTGTTATTTTATAAACTACCCAATTAATTATTAAATTTATGACTGGAAAACTCTTTCCTCAGACTAATGTTAAGGGATGTGAACAATAGCCCCATTTTTAGGGTAACAGTATTAAGTCACTCATTTTCCAGCTGAACAAACTGTAGGCCAAGGAGCACTGGTGATCTGTCCGAGACCACAGGTGAGTCCACATCTCTGGAATCTTGGCTCAGAAAACTTCCCTCACATGGAAACAGGACACGATAAAAGAGCTGTGGTTTCTCTAATTGGTGAATAGGGTTTAGGCAATTATAGTAAAGGACGTTCCAAAATAAACTTTACTTAAATTTTGAACCACATCAAACTGGAAGTACTTGATTCAGAAGGAGCAGAAGAGCTGTCTGGCTTATTTATACCAGCTGCTCCGAGAAGACTTGCTCCTCTCCATTTCAGGTGGGGTAGTAAGGACCGAACCCTCAGAGGAAGCCACCCACTGGGTATGTAAAAAGTACTGGGGAGATGCAATATTTCTGGCTTACTGTAGAGAGATTTTGAAAGTTAATTTGTAGTTTTACTCTCTTTTTTCATGCCTGCATCCAGACAACAGAATGAGTTATCAGCTTATCTGAAGTTATGACCCAATCCTACAGCTCACCCATAGTTCTGACTGGCATTCCCAGTCCATTCACGTTCCCACTCTCCCAAGTGATGCTTCAGGTACACCCCTAATTCCCAGACTGCCAATATCCCTTCCCCCTCTCAGCTCTTCACTGGGAAGGTGGAAGCTATTAGAAGAGTACCATCGAATTCCCCCGACACCAAATTTAGCAATCTACCTCCACATACCCCCTATTTAGAATCTAAACTCCACCACGTTACAGATTTTTTCTTGTTTTGGTTACTGCTTTAACTCCAGCACCTCAAACAATGCCTTGCAAATAGATGCACAATAAATATTTGATTAAGTGAATAAAAACATTGCCTTCTCTTTTGACATGGACAATGAACCGTCCCCTTGCCTACTGAGTCTAACCTCTCCTGAGCCTGGATCCCAGCCATCTTGCCTGCCTATTCAGATTTCACTCCTGCAGTAACCCCTCTACAGCATTCATTTGTCCCCTCTAATGGAATATTCCAATCAGCATATAATCATGGCACACTATCTCCTTAAAAATTAAATCCTCCCTTAGTTCCCCTCCTCTTCAGCTACAACCCATTTCTGTTCTCTTTTACAACAAAGCTTGAGTTGTCTATAGTGGCTGTCTCTACTCCAGTCCCCTTCTGCTCACAATCATCTCCAACCAGCCCAAATTAGCAGCTTGTTCAACTCAGCAACACCTCCCCCCCCCCCAATCTAATCTGAACAGCACTTGAATGAGTGGATGATTTCCCTATTGGAACACTGTTTCTGGTTCATCTCACCCAGGGCTCTCAGGTTCCTTTGTTGGCTCCTCCCCTTTTAAATGCTGGAGTACCACAGAGCCAATCCCTCTCTCTTCCACATCTACTTGGTTGCTACTCAAAATGTGGACCCTAGGGCAGTAGCATCAGCATCGCTGAGAAGCCTGTTGGAAATGCAGAATCTCAGGCCCCACACCGGACCTACTGAATCATGAACTGCATTTTAACAAACTGAAGTGACTCACATGCATATTAAAATCTGAGCTCTAATCACCTGAGTAATTTTAGTCACATGACTTCAAACTTCGTTGAGTGACTCGCCAAATGCTTGTCTCCTGTCCCAAGTTCAGTCATATTCAGGGCCCCATGCTGGATTCTACTAGAAATCTAAGTGCAAAACAGAAGTCTTGATGTTTTTCCTCCTCGGGCCAAAAACCCGAGTCACCCTTGTCATCTCTTTGCCTTCCAATCCCTGGGCCAAAGTTCTGTTGGCTGTACCTTCAAAACAAAGTCCTTCTACTAGACACTGCTGCTGCTGCTACCACCCTAGTCTAGCACTCCTAAATCTCCTTATTTTCACTTAGGCTCCCTACAGTAAACTCTGTACACAGTATCTGGAGAGATCTTTAAAGATCTGACTCTTCCACTAAAATGTATGGTCCCTGAGCAGGGACTTTTTCTTTCTATAGCACAACTGCTTAAAACAGTACCTGGCACAGAAGCACTCAAACATTGAGTATTCAAGCACTTGTGATGGAATGGCTGAGGGCAGGGGATACACTCTCATGTATGTATCAGCATTTATATATGCTTCAGAGTTGCACAAATCTGGTGTAGAGAATCTACCAGCAATTTTTAATAGATTGAAATTTTCAAAATGTGGCAGTGGTTCCAACTTTTTTTTACGTTAGAATGGGGATATTTTAAAAATTCTGATACTTAAGCCACATTCCAAATGAATTAAATCACAATTGCTGGGGGTGGGGCACAGGTATAAATCAGCATTTTTTGAAGCTCCCAACGTAATTCCAATGTGCAATAACTTTGGGAGCCACTGGTATATATATTATGAGTTCGTATCCATGATATGAGATGGTATATGAGATCTAGAATAGTTAAAAGGAATCCCAATTACAATGTTATGCAAGCTTAAGACTTCTATTTCCTAAAAGGTATAGAAAACAAAAGAAAATTCATAAAAATAAAACTGTTTCAAACATTAGGTCTTAAAGAGAGTACATCTTCCAGGATTTTCCAGGCTTATTTTTCTGTCAAGTGTAATCCAAACTTGGGTACTTCTCTTAGGAAGTTTATTTTTTTCTCCCATCTGCAAATTTATGTATGCAAAGGGGTGAAAGTCACATTTGAAGGCTTTTGGGGGATTTGTACATGCTGTTATTAATACTTTTAATGGTGTCAGATAAATAGCTCCATTCTGGCAAAAGGCTGTAATCACCAAAACAAAATGCTATATCCTCAAGACAAAAAGGATTTTTTTACAACTCAACTAAGAAAACAAATTCTTAATCACGCTAATATTTCTCACTCAAAAAGTAATCAACTGGCTACAATCATCAAAATATCTGTAGGACAAAAGCTAACCAAATATTGTGCATTTACCATCTCTAAGCTCACCTTTAAACTGTCTTCGTATCTCAGAACAAAGGACAAAATTAATGAAAGAGAAAAATATGTCATTTCATTATTTAAATCCTCACTACAGTGCAAATACTACAGATTCCAAAAGAAATCTTGGGAAGCCAACTGATTTTACAGGTGAACGACATGATACTCAGATGAAATGGAATGACATGCCTAAAATCACACAGGAGAGCTAGAAGAGAAAAAAACATTTTTTTTTCCAAACAAGCAGACAGGATTTTTCACATGTTAATCAAAAAGAATCGGATCATCAGATTAGGAAGAAATGAAGAATTAAAAGTATGTTACACATAGATTTAAAGAGCCAGTAAATCTGCTGCCCCCCAAAAACCAAAATTTTCTCCAAACATATGGACATATAACCACCAAGATGCTTAATATTAAAATAATAGAATCCTGGAAAATTCAATTTACAAATACATTATTAATTGCATTGTTAAAATGAAATTAGTTCATTAAACGAGAAAACATCAAACAGCACCAATACCAGAAAGTTAAGAAGGTAAATACATCGTTATTTAAAATAATGTATAGTCTCTGATTGGGATAGAAATGAACAATAGCCACTAGCAAAACTACTTAAAACAACTGTTTGACAAAAAGGTAATATTTAAAGACTAGTATATGCCTTTTCCCCACTGATAGGCCTGTGGCTAACCATCCCAGCCATGGGTCACATGGAAAATATTATTAAAGATGCATTTTTAAGTTGCTCAACCTTGAACCATGATACTACACAACCCAAAGTGTGCCAATATAAGCCAATGGCAGCATTTTTGGTATCCTAAGTACTCTTACCTGTCCCCATTAAAACAAAGCACAAAACAACTTCCTTATTAAGCACAAGAGTAAGTGTTAGCTATGAAGCAGCAGCAAGGCATTTACAAATGGGCTACTGACAAGTGTTATCAAAATGCTACTGAGGAAAAGACAGCAGCAAATACTCTAATAAGAGCACATTATTCCACATGGAATCCCAAATTATTCTTATCTCTAGTTCCTTCAATTCCTGGAAGGCTAGAGATGAACAAGTATGTGTATAAATGGGGATAGGGAAAAAGAAGCTCTAAATGGTATAGTGTTCATATTTTTAATTACCCAAGATAATTTGATACTTAGAGAGAAATCCAACTATATCTAAATTTTTTTAAGCACACAGAACTAAGATGCTAGCAAAACTTTTGTATTTACCCAACAAATAGCATTGCAGTTTTACATGAAAATAAAATAGGCGTGGTTTGTGAAGTTTTTATAATGTTCACACCACCCTCTCCCTGTTCCCTGCTCCTTTCAACAGGTGATCTGAAGACTACCTGGTTTAAAATATTTGGTAATTCAGTGCAGAAAATTAAGGTCACAGACAAAGTACAACAACTTTTAATACACCATTAATACTAATGATTAAAAATTATTGCATAGTCTTATGCATTTACCCTAAAACATTTTCTGAAAGTAAATGAATTATATAAAAGACAAATAACCCTTTAAGACGTGGATGGCCTTTACTACCTCGATCTTCTATCCTTTTTTGTCTTTTCAGTACTTTTGTCCATTGTTTTCTCATTATCTCCCCTGCACTTTGGGCAATACCATTTCCCCTTTGGTTTATAGGTAAGTGAAACACATGAAAAGTGAAACCATTCAATTGGACACTGTTCATTGTCACATCCTATCATTTCCCCGTAAGACACTTGGTTGCATAAACAGTATGTGGGTTCATTGGGATCTATTGCAAACTCAACAGGTGAAGCTTCCCTTTCCTGCTTGGCCTTGGAGCGTTTCTTTTTCTTTGCTGACTTGGATTTCTTTTCTTTAGGTGGCTGATCATCACAGTCTTCAATCCCATTTGTCATGTGACATAAGTCACGGCTTTCACTGGTCCGCTGTCTGCGGGGTCTTCTCGAAGATCTTTCTGGTTGGCTGGAATCCATCTTTGCTTTATCTGAGGCTCGTTCACTTTCAGCAGGATCTTGGAAACACTGTGAATGCAATTCCATTTGTCTTGCCCGATTTTCCACCAATTCGAGCATTTGTGTGACAATCTGAATTTTTTCATCTCCCAATTCTTGACTATTGATTAATGCTCTCTGAAGAAGCTGCTGAAGGCGTTTTTTCTGGTTTAAATCATCTTCTTTCTTATATCTTTCATAGACATCATCAATTTCCTTTAATGTTTCTAAAAAAAGAAAAGTGAGTACATTATCATGTGTTAGCACACATAACATTTCCAAGTTAATTATTTTTCACAGAATTGGTGCCATCAGAAGTAACTCAAACCAGGAAACTACATTCCTCTACAGTATATGTATATATTAACATGATTTCCCATACATAGATCACATTATCTAATATGAAGGTGTACTTAGAAATAAACTCATGAAAAGAAAGAACACAAAGCTCTACTACTCATTAACCTATATTAAAAAGGTTAAGAGATGTGTGGTAAATAATCAAAAGTATTTGGAATCAGCAGGAACGCTGTATGTCACTTTAGCATCTATCTAGTGCCATATCACTGATAGCTCCTTTGAACTTCAAAATAACCTTATATAATAAATAAAATTAACATGCAGGACTCCAGCTGTAAAACTTGAAGAGGTTCCAGGACTAGCTTACAGATTACTGACAAACTGTGTTTACAGTTCAATCAATGACTTGCTACATGATTCCAGAGAGACACTATATCTTCATTTTTACGTCATACCCCTGGACATTCTTAAACTAAGCAGACATAAGCAATTCTTAGTTTCCCATCGTCTTAGTTTTAATGGTTCTTTTATTTTATCACATGGGAAATTCTGAAAACCGAACTATTTCCAGAGTAGGTTCTGGTTCTGGCATCGACTGACCTAGCCACTAACAAAAATTATAGTAAAGTCAGCACTGGATCACTCTGCCTTTGTAGATAATTCAGCAGTTGGTTTTAAGCTTTCTGAACTGCTGATTTAGTTGTACAACATGTGGGACACTTAATTAACTCAAGTAAAAATAGCTGAGTCACTAGAAGGTATTAAAAAATCTGAAAATATAATTTCAGATGTCACCAAAAATTTACTTAAGATTAACTGTATTCAACTCTGTTTTATTTCTTACTCTTATCAGATATAATGCTATCTGAAAAAGGTCTGTCCTACTAAGGGATGGAGAAACAAAAATTAACTCTAATTTATCACACCTCATGGCATACCACTGCTTTATATTCCAATATTATTATTCTTAAGAACAGAAATGTTAGACAAGTAAATATATACACTGGGGCTGTCTACAAGTAAGGTAATACAGAGTAATCATTCAACACAACTCTTGCTCCTTCCTGGAAACTGCAGGTACTCACATTTGATGGGCAACTGTTTAACCTGGAATACATGAAACCACACAGTTGAGGGTACTCATACCTGATATGAGCCAAGTTCATATCTGTCCCATTTGCTCAGCTAGACATCTAAGCAGATTTCTCAAGAACCTAATTTTCTAAGTAGATTTCTTAAGAACCGAATTTTCCTACAAGAAAAATAAGGAAATTACATATTTTCCCCTCAGACACAAAAAAATTTGAGGATTAAAAAAGGGCAAACCTCATTTCAAATATACTGTATCTAATAATCAGGTGCTAGCAGCTAATTACATTATATATCATACCAGCACACTGATATTATACACGAGATAAAAATTCATTTTTTTCTTTCAATAACTTTGGTACCCATCACATTTTTAAGACACCTTATTATGTATTGAAAGAAGAAAGGAAATTAACATTTACTTAGTCCCTTCTATGTGGTAAAGATTTTCTCAGTTAACCCCTACAGCAACCCCCAAGAAAGCCATCACTGCTACATGTGAAAAAAATGAAACTCAAGTAAGAACCCCAGACTCTGAACACTGCCCATCTATATGTCTAATCCCACACTTTAAGCACGTTCTATAAACCATAGGAAAGGCAATTGAAATAAAGCATTAAATTTTAGTTCAAAGGTTGTTTACCCAAGAAATTATGAATGAGAATACCGAAACAAAAACAAAGGTTCTCTAAAAACCCTATCCCATAATAAATACTTCATCCAATTGTGAAATTTTCTTCTTTCTCTATTTTATAGCTTCTTCAGTAATTTCTGAAAATCTCAAATAGGTGGGAAATTTCTTTGATTGCCTATACAATCTATTAAGTGTATCACTGTATTTGCTTAACATATTGCTATTAAGTATTAGATCCAAAACCAGAAAATACTTAAGAACTAGTAAAGAAATAAAAATCATGAAAGTATATAAAGTTTATAAATATAAAACTGTTGAGCTCAGTAACCATGTACATGGAGTGAAAACTAGATCACTATTTTTATATTAATCTTCAAATTAATCAAAATCTTAATGGAGCTGAGCATTTTTATAATTTCTCATCTTGTAAGGCCTACAATATTACTCATGTTACCAGAGCTACTTATGACAATTATAGATGATCGGATAGCAGATTTCCCAGTCAACAAATTATAGTGTCCCTCCCTAACTTAAAATAGATCAACTTTTGTGAAGACAAACACGTGACTTCAAAGAAATGTAAAAATCTACAAGCTTTACAAACTTCGGTGTTATTATTTGAAAAACTAAAAAGGTTGCATACACAGTTCTTAAGTACATATGATCATTTTTAGGTTATCATTCACATATGTGCTCCATGTCTATGGAAAATAACATTGGACAGCTTCTTTTAAAAATTTAAAATAGTTTGAAAACAAGGATGTGCACCTGAAGTGGCAGGCTTTAGAGCCAAATATTCTACATCTAATTAGCTGGACAAGTTATTTAAACTCTTTGTAAATTTTAATGTATATGTGAAATGAGTTTTTACTTTATATAATGGCCTGGACCTGGCACAGTGATTGCTATACAGCAAGCGAATAGTGTTAATTCTCCTCGCCTCAACAGATCAGTCCTATCAATCATATGGATTCAGAAGACAGAAATAAATTTATAGATTCAAAAGCACAGAGATACTTAAATGTTCTAACATGCTACAGGCCAGAAAATGTCATCCCAGGAGTGGATTCCTTAGAGACTAAACCATAGGATTAGTGACGTGTTTACAAAAACAGAGAATGGATCCAAAAAGTTATCTTTGAAATCCACACGGCTGTTTCCGCATTTGTTCAAGGTCTGTTCCTTGACTGAGGGTTATTAAACAACATCTCCACATTCAAACTTCGCCCACTCTAGTAGCAGACGAAAGGTCCACTGATAGATGATAAACGACACTCCGTAAGTAACGCTGAGTCTCTGTCCAGGCTTCAGTGGTTTTCGCCACATCACTTAAACTTGGCGGAGGAGCGACCCAGGGTAGAAGGGACGCCAGGTGGTTGCCCTGTCAACCAACCCACTTCCTCCTGGAGCCCGGAAGTGACACAAGGCCCGGAACCTACGCCGTGCCAGGGTCAGCGACGGTCCCGGCAGCTAAGTCTCCGTCCTGATTCATTGGTTGGGAAAAAGATTCGAAACATCACAACAAACATCTTGCAAACCCCAGCACTGACTCTGCTAGGGCCGAGCTAACGCCCCGCACGGCCCCGACTCCCTCCGAAGCAGCCAGCTCAGCCTAAGCCCCTCCACCGACCAGCCATTTTCGAGGCCGGCGGGAGCGCGCGCGCCGTGCCCCTCCCAGGCCCTGCGTCATGCCCGCAGGCCCCGCCCCAGGGACAAGGGGGCCCTCCCCGCCACACACCCCCTTCTCTTCCCTTCCTGGCGGGGGAACCCTCCCCTTTTAACCATTTGGCTGAAGGAGCTGGGGAAAGGCTGCGGCGCCGGGCGGCCGGGAACTTTCCCGGGGCGGCAGAGGGGAACCGACTGCTCCATCCCGAGCTGGGAGCTGGAGCGCAGAGGGAGGGACCTCCCGGGAGTCCGCCTTCGCGGCCCTCTGTCGCCTCCTCCCCACCGCACGTTCCAATGCATCTGCTCTCGAGGGGCGAGGGCCCTGGTGGGGTGGGGAGAGCCGGCCCCGCAGTCCAGCGGGAGCCTGCCGGCGGCCGGCCGCTCGCTCCCCTAAGCCCGCCGCTCGGCTGCACACTCCCTGGCCGGGGCGGGAGGGTCTGCGGCACGGGGCAGGCTAGCGCCGGAACAAATGCTTGCTGCTTAAAATGGCTGATTCCCCTCTACGGCAGCTGCAGCCACCGGGTCTGCAGCCGCCCCCACGACCCCACAGAAGTCCTCGCCTACCGCCAGGGGGAAGGGAGGGCCGCGAACCGGTCTCCGGTCCCTCTTCCGCGTCCCACACACCAGACTCTCGTGCACTCGGGGAGACTGTCACAGGAGAAAGGAAAGTGGCACTTCCCCAAGCAGGCTCCGAGCGATCACGTCCCGAGGCCGGCGGATCCGGCTGGGGAGGACTCGCACAGGCAGCCCCGCGGCCCCTACCTTGATATTTGTTGTCCAGCTCTCGCAGCACGGACACGTTCCTCTGCATGTCGTGGGGCAGCGACTCCACACACTCGAGGTAGTCCTGCACGTAGCAGGTAAGGAGCCGGCTCCGCTCCCCGGTCAGGAGCGCGGCCGACGAGTACAGTTGCTGCTGCTGCTGCCCTAACATCCTGCCGCCGCTGGTGCTCCTCGCCGCCGCCGCCGCCGCCGCCTCCGCATCCAGCAGCCACACATGCAACAGCCACGGCCGCCGCGGCCCTTCCGCTCCGCAGCCCGGCGCCGCGGGGACACCGGCGGCCGCTCGACAGGGCACCACCGAGTGCCCCGATCTCCACTCCCCCCAAAAGAAGCCCTCACTCCCCGCCCCCGCAGTTACAAGCCCAGGGGCGGGGCGAGACCAGGGCTCCCTCCTTTCTCCCCTCCCTCCCCAGGACGAGAGCAGCAGGGATCTCCCCAGCGGAGCTGGCGCCGGGGTCCCGCGCGCTGACACTTGCTGTCCCCCTCGGAGTCCCCAGATGCTACCAAAGCCGTGTCGTAGCTAGGATCCCCATGACAAACTCCTCGCTGCCCCCTTCTCTCCCAATCACCCTCGGTGCCTGTCGGAGAGTCTCTCACTGGACTGCCCCCGCCCCTCCGCCTGCGGCCGCGTCTGCGCCTGCGCAAGACTCGCTCCTAATAAGGCCGGGGGCCCGCCCCTACCGCCCTACCTAAGGGTTCGCATTCTCCCGCCTTCCCTCCGCCGCCCGGGCGATTGGTCTGTCAACTCTTGGCTGGGGGGAGGGCGCGGAGGGCGGCCAAACGGCAGGCTGCGCCCCGCCCCTCCTTAAAGGGGAAGCACTGTCAGGCCCGCCTCTTTGCCCAGTGTCTGAATGGGACCTGAGAAGAAAGGTGGCTGACTTTCTCCTTCCGTCCTTCCCACAAGGAGGGAGGACCTTGGTCCCGCTCACTCGGCCCCGTGTTACCGACTTTTTCCCCATGAGGCGGTTCAAGCGCGGCTCCTCGCGAGCCTTAAAAGGAACAGCGAACAGCCACTCTCGCTCCGACCCGGAGTGAGGCCTGCGGGAACTACGCAACCCGGCGTGCAGCGGGGCGGCTCCCAGCATGCCCGGCGGCCGCGTTCCCGCCGAGCGCCGCCCCCGAGTCTCCTCGGCCTACATCCTTGCTGCCGCCGCGGCCTTCGGGCTCGCCGAGTGCTGGGGGCTAATCGGGGAGGTAGGCGGTCCTCGCTCCGGCCCCCAGCGTTTCCTTTCTCGTTTAGTGGGCCTGGCTTTTATTAATAAATGTCGCTCCAGCCTTAGCGTGCTTCCTCCCTTCCTCGGGCGCGGGAGGTCTCCCGGCGCCGCAGTCCCTGGCCGGTGTTGTCCACCCTTCCCTTAGGAAGCTACCGTTTAATTAGTGGGAAGGGGTGCGTCTGCTCCACAAAGGTGTTTGTCCCACAGACCAGTCTGGGGGGTTCGGAACGTTTAAGCATTGAACGTCGGCAAGGGCTTACGGGCGGAGTGAGAGGCACACCACCAGCCTTACGTGCCTTTTTTATTCAATTTTGCCCGAGGACTAACAACTGGAGCGGGTAATGGAGATGGGAGTAAAAACATAATTTGCAATCAGGTCCACGGCCTTATCTATGTGATCGACTACCTGCGTTTAATATCTGTGTCATGTAAATGAAATGCCAGGCAGAGGAGCTGATTTTAATTACAGATGGACTTCGTGTACATATAATAACGTGTGTATTTGAAAGAAATGGGTATAAATAGAACAAATACACGGAGAATTTTAATGGAATGCCTATGTAAACAACCCTATTGTGAGTAGTACCTTTTGAGTTAAAAAGAAAATATGAGTGGGTAATAAATTTGGGTTTTCTGATATCCAGTTTGCAGCGGTGATACACCTGTATTACACACCTATTTGGAGCACTTGTGAAACAGCTGTTAGTGAATGGTCACTGACTAGCAAAGAGAAATTTAGAACTTGATCTAGAGGAAATTTTAAATTTCAAACCAAAGTAAAGCACTCTCGGGAATTCGGTATCTTGGGAACAACAGTATTGTAAAGGACGGGGAGATTATCTTGCGTTATTATCCTGAGATACTTTGAGGTTTTGACCACTTGACTAGTAAGTCAACCTAGACAGTACAGTGTGTTGTATTTCTGAGAAGAGACGGGGATATTACTCTTGTCATTCTTTAAATCTTTCAGATTAAGCAGCCAGGTCTTGTCAAAAACCGGTCACAGTGAAGAATTGAATTTTGTTGATTTTTACCTGAACCCTACTATTTTTATTTCTTTACAAACTTGAATAAGCTAGCTTTATCAAAGGCCCAAAGTAATGCAAGAGGCCTTGTTATTTATTGACTCAGGTTAGACACCAAATGCACCTATGGAGTTTTTTTTTTTTTTTTTTTGGGACAGAGTCTCACTCTGTTGCCCTGGCTAGAGTGAGTGCGGTGGCGTCAGCCTAACTCACAACAATGGGCTCAAGCGATCCTTCTTCCTCAGCCTCCCAAGTAGCTGGGACTACGGGCATGCGCCGCCATGCCCGGCTAATTTTTTCTATATATTTTTAGCTGCCCAATTAATTTCTTTCTATTTTTGGTAGAGACGGGGTCTCCCTCTTGCTCAGGCTGGTCTGGAACTCCTGAGCTCAAACACTCCGCCCGCCTCGGCCTCCCAGAGTATTAGGATTAGAGGCGTGAGCCACCGCGCCCGGCCACACCTATGGATTTTATTTAGCCTGATAAATGATCTGCAGGTAGATATGGCATGTGGTTAGCAGCTAGAAGTGGGAAAAGGCAATGATGCAGAATACGTAGAGTACTCCCTCCAGAAACCTAAAGCAAGATGAGAGGAAAGAAGGATAAATATGGGATAGGAAACCTTTTACAGCAGTATTTTCACCTTTTATAGTTCTGTTGAACAGGCTAGAAGGAAGCAAAAAATCCAAATAATGATATTGCAGCTGGTACTCATCTCAACCTATAAAGTACTCTAATATAATACATGTGTGTGTATGAATTGTTTCAGACATGTGCTTTGCTTGCTGTATTTATTTTAAAAGGTTAATCTGGGGCTTATTCCTGCCATACTTGTGAAAGCAGCCTGTGTGGGGAAAGCACTTACATTAGGGGAAAAAAATCACCATACTCCCTAAACCCCAAGTCAACCTTGGCTATTTATCAATATCCTTTTCTTCTTAGTGGTCACTTAACTGACAATTTGGGGCCTCTTCAGATTGAGTTTCCTGACTCTCTTAAAAGCGAAATTTTAAAAACTCCCAATTTCTGCATCAAAGAAGTTAATTGGTGATATTTAATCCCATGAATAAAGCAGAAAGACATTTTATTTGCTTTTCAATGTATTTTCTACTGGGTGCGGTGGCTCACGCCTGTAATCCTACCACTCTGGGAGGCCAAGGCGGGTGGATTGTTTGAGCTCAGGAGTTCGAGACCAGCCTGAGCAAGAGCGAGACCCTGTCTCTACTAAAAATAGAAATAAATTGGCCAAACAACTAAAAATAGAAAAAAATTAGCCAGGCATGGCAGGCACATGCCTGTAGTCCCAGCTACCTGGGAGGCTGAGGCAGGAGGATTGCTTGAGCCCTGGAGTTGGAGGTTGCTGTGAGCTAGGCTGACGCCAGGGCACTCGCCCCAGGCAAGAGAGTGAGATTCTGTCTCAAAAAAGTAAAAGAAAAAATAATGTATTTTCTACCATAAAGCAACCCTAAAGAAGATAACTAACTGATGCTCCCAAATTCGTGTCTGGGATTACCTTTAATTTCTAAATCAGTTACTTAAAGAGTCCCTGGCAAGAAATGTTTATGCTTCCATACCTATTTTATGGGGAGAGCAACAACTTCAAACTGATTAAAAACAAACTAGCAAGTAGTTCTGAAAGATTCCTGAAGATACCTCCTGAGAAAATTCAGCTTCTGCTGGAGTTAGGCCAATTAAATTTGAAATCCTTTTCTTTTTTCTACTTTTCAATATTTTAAAATATTTATTATGGAAATTTTTAGACAAAAACAAAAGTAAAGTTAATAGTACAATAAATCCTTATATATAAGGATTCACCCAGCTTCAACATTTACCAATATATGGCTAAGATTATTTAATCTATAACTCTCCACACTCTTACCCTTGCTGGGTTATTATCACTTTATCTGTAGATACTTTAAATATGAAAAATAAGAGATAACAGTTTTTAAACATGCCTATAATACCATTATCCTACCCCCCAATAATTTACTATCATTTAATATCCTGACAATTCAAATTTTCAGATTTCCCTATTGTCTTATTAAATCTTTTTACATTTGGTTTAACAGGATCCAACAAGTCCCCACACATTTTATTTGAATAGTGAAGTCCTTTCTAAACCAGGAAGAGGCTGCTGATTCCCTGTTTAATTCAATAAAGCAGAGAGCAATGTTTTTCTAAGGAAGACATTTGGATGGTTGAAAATCATTTATATATGTGGGGAAATTCAAGAAAATCTCTTTGAATGAAATATTAAAAGATCACCAATTGATAGCCCATTGTAGAAATGTAGTCGTACCTAATACAAATAAATCCTTAATAATCTAGGAGTTTGTATTATAATTTATAGTAATTTGTTCCAGAAGGTCCAATGAAGCATTCTAAATTATAGTGAAAAAAAATCCAAAACTTTAAATCAATTCATTAGTACAAAAGGCAACTAAAAAAATTAATAGCCCACATGTCCATTTAGCTCAGTTTTAAAGCATTTTAATTACTTTATTACATAAGTGTACACACTAGTAGAAAAAATTAAAAATAGAGTAAAAAGAGGATATATAAAAATCACTACAAACTGGAGACAATTCTTCTCACTATCTAAATATACTCCCTGAGATGTAATTCTGTGTTAGCAATTTTTTGCTTTAAGGAAACACTTTGGCTAGGACTCAAGGGCAAAGTAAGAAATATCAGATTCTCTAGAAGGAATATTAGAAATCTGGGCAATGCCAGCCTATAATCGGAGTTCATGTGGTGGACGGCACAGATTTAACATTGGTGTACACATTCACTCCTACTACTTTGGGTTATGGTACTGTTCAGCATTTAGGGTGACTACTAACAGCAACAAAGGATCCTAAAACATTTTAATGAAGGGACTGTGCATGACTGGAGCTAGTCAAGAGGAAATTTGGTGTAATAAAATATCATATTCCCATAACCAAGAAAAAAAACAAACATACTGTCCCTTTGGTTATCCCAGAGAGAAAAAATAACACATACGGTATACTTTGCATATTGCTGACCAGAAAAACATTCAATTTTCCCTAGACGGTTACCATAGTTACATGAGCCGTTTATAACATCAAGAGGGGGAACTAGGTCACACTATTGAAGGAGTTTGAATTATGCAATTATGTCTCCTAAAAGCTGAGAGAAGGGTTTTAAATTTAGGGAAGAGAGATTTACACTATATGTTCAAATTTGAAATTCTGGTCTAATTTTGCCAGTGAACCTTAAAAATTTGTCCAAAATCAAATAGTATAGTAGATATAAATTATTCAACCTATACAAATAATGTATTACCTCGATCGGTAAATGTGATAAAAGAGATTTCAGCACATTCTGTCCTTGTAGATACCCCTTTTTCTTACCTATCTTAACTTACACTGTTTTTGCAGGTAATCAATAACCCAACAATTGCCTCAAACCATGTGTAAACTAAAGCTTTGACCTCTTACATTCTTTGAAAATTTGAGATAAAGGGTGGCCCAGTGCCTTTCAAATGCTACTCTTAACTTTACAGCAACTTTCCTATCAGTTTCATCAAATGGAAAGAAGAGTGGTAGGGAGGAAAAGTATTGAAAGCTGTAGTAGCATAGCCCTTTCTTTATGTGATTTTATTCACTAAGAACTTTACAAAGAGATGTTTTTATCCAAGGACGATGTCTGCTGTACTAGAGCCGTGCACAGTGCTCAATGGAGGTTAAAGGAAAAGAAAAGAAAAAAATACATCTCAGGTTGGCAGGATTTCAGATGGTTATTTTTAATCTCATGATCACTATAGACTTGTAGACGTTTTTTAATACTGAAAGTAATTTTAGCTCAATGATTTCCCTAAACTGCAGGGGTTCCCAGCCTTTTTGACACCAGGGACCGGTTTCATGGAAGACAATTTTTCCACAGACGCGATGGAGGTGGAGGCGGTGGCGGATCTCCGTGGCCCCAGGTCCCTGACAGACTGGGGACCAGGGGTTGGGGACCACAGCCCTAAAGGAAAGGACAGCAGGCAACAGGTGCCTTACGGAGTAGCTGGGTGAGCTACTGCTGCCAGAGGGACTTACTACAACCATCATGTATGCAGGGATGGGGAAGAGGTTGAAAGTCACTCTTATAGATCACCTCCAGACCAACTTTTTTCCAGGTGATAAAATTGGGACCCAGAGAAATTAAGTTACTTGCCCAGAGTCATATAGCAATGCATAAAATAAGTGTACACCTAAAAATTTAAGAGTAAAACAAATAATAATCTTATTTTCTGGCTGGTAATCATTATTTAAAGAAGAAAAGTACCCATAGGAAAAAGATTAAGAACTTGGGATATTATAGAAAGATTTTTTCTGTGAAGTCCTGCAGCAGATTTAACAATATCACCTCTAAAAGAAAATTAGGATTTCCTCAACAATAATGTTCAAAGTCAAAAATACTAGAAACTGTGTATCCTTTAGAGTTATTTTCAAGGGCCAATGCCTTATGCCTTCAGCACTAGCTAAGGAATGTTTTTTTAAAGATGAAGCTAATGATACAGGCTGGGTGCATTTTGCTAAATCTTTTGTTCCCTTTTAAATGATTCTCATTGATTATTTAATGAGGCCTTATTGGAGCTATTGTTACATTAATTACTCTTGGCATGGTTAATTTAATCCAGCATTTTGGTAAATATCTGTAATGGATAGCAGATTTTTAAAAATTACTTATCTAATTGATTTCCATAAATCGACATTCTCTATCTTATACATGAAACCAGTGTATCTCACTTTACACAATATATGTGTTTCTGGAAAATTGTGTTTAAACCTTATTTTGCTATATCAACTACTTTTAAATGTTTCAGATCTATAAAATGAGACCCAAGTTTTGAAAATGAAAATGTTCATTTAGTACAAATAATTTTTCTGATTTTCTGTCTTTTTCTCAATTGTCACCTTGAGAAAACATAGGTGGTGGTCTTCATAATGTAACTCCTCATTATCCAACTCTTTGTTATCCAGCTGCGGCCTACGTGTAGTCGCTTTTGCTTGTTCTGGCTGTAATGTACACTGCAGGTACTAGAAATGATGTCTTCAAGGAGAGGACTTTGTAGAGGTGCCTGAAGTGATAGTATACACATTTTCTTCTAGTATCTGGCTAAAGCAAGTACTAGAATCAGAGAGATAAAAACAAAGATATAAAAGGTATAGGGGAAAAATTTATATGAAAAGTATGAGAAGCTAAAAAGCTTTATATTATGGAGAAATAATAGAAGAATCAGAGAAAGAAATGATGATTTGAGCCCTTAATGGTGGCGATAGAACATTAGAATTAAAATTTAGGGAGTGTGATATGTAAAGTGTATTTATGAAGATTATTTGTGATACATTTTTGCATAACAAAAAATACAGTTGTCATACGGGTAAGACCAATAGCATATCTAACCCAATCTTTGACTGAAAATTGGTATGTTGATTCAAAAATAATGTCAAAAAAGCCTATTGACTTCCTTATTGATGTTATCTTTAGGGATATCCTAAATAATATTAATTTTGTATTCAGATAATATATCTCTGGAAGAATAGTCCAGTGGTATCTAGAGACTTAGTTTATTATTTTGCACATTTGATTTTTGGGGTACATGTATTATTTTAATGACATTTATACTTAAATATAAAAGAAAGAACTTTCTACACGGTCTGGAATAACAAATACATATGTATACTACCTACTAGGAAAGGAGTACATAAGTAGATACACTAAATATGTAGCTTCAGTTTACTTTTATGAGAGTTTTTCTACTTCTCTTGTTAGTAATATCTGTCCTTTGCATGCCAGCATTCTAATTGTACATATATTATTACACAACATTAAAACCAAAAAATACCAAAATTGATAAATTTGAAGCTTTTGAAGACTTCCCACTTTAGGAATTAATCAAGGCAATTTTGGCTTAGACACATTTTTTGTGAGGTTTTTTAGCAGTTTTAAGAGAGGTTCTATATAGCCTTTTTCTCATTCGGGGTAACCCTCAACTTGCTGTTAAGAGGTTTTAAAATTTTTGCAGGATCTCACTTGAGTACTTTAGGTTAAGGGGGAACAATTCTTATAAATCAGATGTTTTAAAAATTCATATTTAGATTGACATGTTAATGCCATCTAAAACTTCCACCTACAACTTCAGAAAGGTCCTATGAAATATAGCTGCACAAGGGAGTCCTTTCCTGAAGTCTTCTATTGAGCTGTGGTCTTCTCCGTAGGAATGAAATTTGGCAGAAATATCTGATGAAGAGGAATCTGAACATAGCAATTGAGAAAGGAAAAAGACTGGGAGACAACTCCAGACGTCATGAAGCAAAGAGAGGATGAGGTGTAGGAGCAGCTGTTGTTATTTCTGTTGCATGGCTCAGGGAACTCCAAGAAATGGATTCTATCCTAAGCGACATATTTTTCAATTTGGGGTAGAAATTAATCTATTTCCCAATAGACGGGCGTTAGTAGATCTATAACACACATGAAAACACTGGAAATAGTGACGTCAGTGGTTACATTACCCCCTTATGTAAGAGATCTTTTCCAGAAAGGTATTCTTCAGCGTGTGGTGAGTTGCCCTGTAGGGAGGAATGGGACTGACGACTCTGCTGCAATGCATGATGGCCTGTGGGAGAGGGACGGAGAAGCAAGAAGGACGCAGTTAACAAGGAAATGAGGTCATGTGGAAAGAAGGAAACAGATTCAGGACATTTTTAAGAGGTAGTATCAATTGGGTTTGGGGATTGGGAGAGAAGAGATGGCATCTAGGGTTTTGGCTTGGGCCAAACATAGATCATGCCAAGGCTACGTGAAATGGAAAATCCAGAAGGCAAAGCAGGTTTGTGGAGAAATGATGCAAATTTAAATCATATAAGGATTATGAACCCTGTAGATTTTATAACTTTGAGCTCTGTCCGTCTTAGGCCTCCTCTTCCAAACAGCATAAACTTCTGCTTCCTGTATGTAGCCTACTTGTTTGTAAAGAACAGCCAGCTATAGAAAGTGGGGGCTAGAATATCTTGGGAAGGGTGGAGAGACTAGAGAAAATGATTTAGAGTTAAAATAGTTTTAAAAATATCTTCCCACATAACCGGACTTAATTAGCCTTGTATTATTCCTGTTAATAATACAGGAATTAGGAATAGGTGATAAGCAAGGATATACAGGGCCTCAGGAGGAAAAAGTCAATGCAGCAGTTCCGCCTGCTTACTCCTTGCATGTCTCTAAAGGAGCCGTTTTATTCCTGGGCCAACCCTGGAATGTGGCCCTTGGAATGTTCTTCATGTTAAGGATGATGATTTTGTTATATACACCTGGAGCAATGGACCGTTCCATACTAGCTTGCCAAGTTGCTTTGCATACACATCAAAATGATAATATGCTCCTGGTTTTATAGTTGCAGCCCTGAGTTTTGATTGCCATAGCTGACTGCCTAGCAGAATATGCATACATGAAAGGCGCCCCCAGCAAAAGCCTTGGACCCTGAGACTCAAGTGGGCTTCTGTGGGCAGAGACATTCCACATATGTCTATAGTTTGCTGAAAGAGCATTTCTGGATGGCTTTAGACAAAGGACACCAGGACACTGTGTTAGCCCTCTCTAGACTCCACTGATGCATCTTTTTCCTGTGGGTTTTGCTCTGTATCCTTTGCTGGAACAAATCTTAGCTATATGTATAACCTATTGGTATACATGGGTATACCTATTGGGTCTTTTGAGTCCTTCTGGGATCACCAAAGGAAACAATTATATACATAGTACTGAAGAAATTTAAAACCCAATTTGTCCATCTGAGTCTTGATAGGAGTCACTAAAAAAAGAATAATCAACATATGTAAGTGTCTGCTGTGTGTGGGTTTAAAAGAAATCAAAGCTTTGGTCTGTGTCCAGGAGACATTTATAGTCTCTGTAGGGATACAGAACACACATTGGGGAAATGCTTATGGGCATAATTGTGAAAAAAAGCAAATTGGCAATAAATGCAGAAGAAAGGCAGAATTAAAGAGAGATTAAAATTGGTAGGAATCAAGCAAGGTTAATGAAAGATACGGTATTTAAGAAGAGATATAGGGCCACATTATCAAATAGTAGCCTTCATTTTTTCTCCATATAAACTTTAGCAGTATATAAAAACCGTAAAATAAAAAACATTATTTCCTGAATTTTATCTAAGTCCAACACATAAATTACTTATATGAAATCAAAATTTGTACTAAATCCAAATATACGTATTTTATATAACCATTTTTATAAGCCCTCCAGTTATGAATGTCAGCTGGGAGTTAATATGCGCATGTTTTATCATTCCAAAGACTCCATGCCAGTTCCTGTTATCATCAGTCATATCTGGTAATTCCTTCAGTTATTTAGTTAAGCTGCTTGCATCCAACGCTGTTTGCTTAGACTACACATGTAGTTCCTAAACCACACGTGTGCAGGGCAGGCTCTAAGCAGCCCAGATTAAGAATGAACTTTGAAAGTTCTGCTTCTGGTAATGGCCGAGTAACTCAGATCAATGTTCCCACAAATAACAGCTATAAATTCTAAACAAAAAATGAAAAAACTATCAAAAAACACTGGAGAGCAACCATAAGAAGGCAAATTCTGGAGGGAAGCCAATACTTGGAAGAAGGAAATGGGAGTTCGCAAGTTTCCTATGAAAGTGTCGTTTAACCTGAGGGCAGATCCCAGTCAGTGCCATGTAGGATGATTAAAACCTAGAAATTTGTGAATATACTGACTTGAAGAACCGGTTGGAGTCCAGGACAACCACGGCGGGTTATAAGGTCTAAAGTTAATATCATGCACTGCGTTGGTATCTGGTAAAATCCGAAGGCACCTGAATGGCTGACTACAAGCTCCTGTCCACACTCTGTTCCTTATCTCAGGGACTGGACACATTTCCTGTCCCTGAGCAGCAGGTTTCAGTTCCCTGCCAGTTTATGGAATTATTCCACCAAACCAATCACATCCGACCTCAGGAACAAGGAACGACCCACCATCTTGATGCTGCAAAGCCTGCCTCCCTAGTTGTTCACTGTTTCCAAGTGCAGCCCCCATGTGGCCCTGTGTGAGGTGTGTTCTTCTCTCCCAGGCCGTGAGCACGTGTGACTTCCACACTGCTGTCCATCTCATCTGTTCAGTGTCGATGTCACGTGCTAGGCTACTCCCATAATCCTGCAGTGGGAATCCCTCTTGCACCAAAGAAGTGAAGAGGAGGAATGAAAACAGACGGCGATGGAAAGGGGGTGGGGGAGAAATCCCAGAAAACAGAAATCGAGCCTTAAAGTCTGCAGTGAAACTGCCCAAACCTCTTGCTAATCCCTAAACTACGTATGTGCAGGGAAGGCCCCAGGCAGCCCGGATAAGGCCTAAAGAACCGAACTTAGTTTGAGTTCATCCAAGTGTCCAGGATAGAATCTAAAGTAGATAGATAGAAACTAAACATATGGAAAAATGAGAAAATGTGACCCAAAAATCAATAAATTACCCCAAGATGAACCAGATATTGGAATTAAAGAATTTTATTTTATTTTATTCTATTTTTTAAATTTTAAAATATTAAAGGGGTACAAATGTTTTTGTTACACAGATACCTTATATGATGCTTAAGTTGGGGCTTTTAGCGCACCCATCACCAGAATAGTGTTCATTGTACCTGATAAATGCGTTTTTACCCCTCACCCCCTCCCAGCCTCCCTCCTTCTTGAAAAATATGGAACGCTTCAGGAATTCGCATGTCATCTCGCACAGGGACCATGCTAATCTTCTCTGTATCTTTCCAATTTTAGTGTATGTGCTGGTGAAGCGAGCACTAGAGACAAGAATTTTAAAGCGGCTGTCATAACTATGCCCGAGGACTTAGAGGAAAACATTATGAATGAAAAAGTAGGAAATCCCAGAAGAGAAAAGGAAACCATAAAAAAGAACTGAAAGGGAATGCTAGAATTGGAAAGTATAATATTTGAAATAAAATTTTCACTGGGCAGCCTTGAAATCAGAATGGAAATAACAGAGGAAAGAATCTGTGAGTTTGAAGGTAGAGCAATAGAAATTATTCAGTCTAAGATCAGAGAAGGAAATAAAATAAGGACTAATGTCTTGGAGACCTATATGGCAATACCAAAAGATCTAACGTGTAGAGTCCAGAATGGAAAGAGAAAATGGGGCAAAAATTTTTTTTTGTTTTTTGAAGAAATAATGGGCCCATAGCCATGGCTGTTGCAGCTGCTGCCGTGGCATCTGGGGCACCCCTGTCCCTGGACACATGCTCCTAAAAGACAACATGAAGAAGACTGAGGAGGAACTGGAAGGGACTGACCACCAGAAGCTAAATGAGACCCTGTCTGAGAGACAATGGAGTCTGATAGAGACGTTCCCAGAGAGGGTCTGATCTGAGGCTGGAGCCGTCTTTTTTTTTTTTTTTGAGACAGAGTCTTGCTCTGTCACCCAGACTAGAGTGCCCGGGTGTCAGCCCAACTCACAGCAACCTCCTGCTCCTGGGCTCAAGTGATCCTCCTGCCTCAGCCTCTTGAGTAGCTGGGACTACAGGTACGCCACCACCATGCCCAGCTAATTTTTTCTATTTTTAGTAGGAAGGGGTCCTCACTCTTGCTCAGGCTGATATCGAACTCCTGAGCTCAAGAGATCCTCCAGCCTTGGCCTCCAGAGTGCTAGGATTACAGGCATGAGCCACTGCACCCAGCCTGGAGCCATTTGTAATCTCTCTCTCTTTGTGACTCAAAAGATATACTTGTTTTCCAAAACAGCCTTGTGTATTGGGACCACTTTCATTATAATCTTGGTTCTTCTTCTTGTCTTTGAGACCAAGACGTTACAAGTGGAGCAACAGCAGCCACTGAAGCAGCAGCAGGTACTTCTAGGGCCTAACACGGGGCTGTCAGGAGGAATGCCAGGGGCTCTCCCTTCACTTTCTGGAAAAAACTAGATTGCTCCTGCTACATATGAGCCATCTTGGTGGGAGAAGTTCGAAATTCAATAGTCTTTGGACTGCTGATTATTTGAATTTTTCTTTTTTTTCTTACCTTTGGCACATTGATCTATCTAAAACCTGGTGGGGAGAATTCTCCCCACACTGTCTCACTGAGAGACTCCAGCTTGCAACTGCGCCCTCCATGCTTTCCTGCCTTCCTTCTGTCCTCTCTCAGTTACTGCAGTTCAGCAATGCGGAGGGTGACTCCAGCTCTGTCCACCTTATGCCTTTTACCGAATTGTTCCTAACCAGTCGATCTCACGTTCCCATTGCGGTACGGTAACGGATGCCGGTGGAGGGATGCACCCCCGGCCATTAATGACTATTTTTGTTTTAGGACGTGCACACACTAGGAAGCAGACGGGATGCATTATAGCATGGGGTAAAGCAGACACCGAGAATTCCTGTGTGGGGGGGAAGGAGAAAGCCAGCCGAGATTCAGCCACAGAATGGGGACATGTGTGTGTTTTAAAAAAAAAAACAAACAATGCTCACTTTTTGTATTTAAATTTTAAAAATGATCCCAATTGAAAAAAGAAATAGTGGCTGAAATTTCCCCAAATTTGGTGAAAGACATAAATTACCAGATTCTTTCTTTCTCCTTCCCCTTCCTTCCTTCCTTCCTTCCTTCCTTCCTTCCTTCCTTCCTTCCTTCCTTCTTTCCTTCTTCTTGAATGGTGGCGGTGCCTGAGATTGAACCTGGGGCCTGGTGCTTACAAATTACCACATTCAAAAAGCTCAGTGAAGCCCAAGCAGGCTATAATAAAAATGATATAGAGGGATAGCAGAGCCAAACTGTTGAAAAGCAAAACTAAAAATACAATTTTTAGAGTAGCCAGAGAAAAATGACGTTATGTGAGGGGAACAAAGATTTGAAATACCATTGACTTCTCATCAGAACCAAGAGAAATGTCATCTTTAGAGTTCTGGGGAGAAAAAAAGAAAGAAAGATAAAGTCAATCCAGAATTCTGTATCTGGAAATAACCTTCAAGATGAAATGAAAGTATCATCTGAGATATGATATTAATAACACTTAAAAAAAATATCATGCAAGAATGAAGGCAAATTAGAGACATTTTTAACTGAAGGAAAACTCGGAGAATTTGTCCCCAGCAGACCTGTACTACAGGAAATGCTAAATGAAGTTCTTCAGACTGAAGGGAAATAACACCAAATGGAAACCTGGGTCTTCAGGAAGGCTGAAGAGCATCAGAAAGGTAAGTATGTGGGTAAATATGGAAGATTCTTTTCTCCTCACAATTTTAAAAATATATATGACTGTTCAAAGCAAAAATTATACATTGTATAATGAAATATATCATGTTAGATGTAAGACATGTTCTACTTTAGTTTTCACAACTATAGTTTAGAGTACAATGGGTGCAAGGTCTTCTATGTGATATAGTACAATTTGTCATCTCTAGGGCAACCACTAAATAAAACTCAAAGAGATATTGCTAGAATTAATAAAATGGAATTTTCAAAATTATTCAGTTAATCTCAAAGAAGTCAAGAAAGGAATAATAGAGGAGCAAAAAACACACAAGACAAGCAAAACAAATGGTAAAATCCATTCATATCCGTAAGTGCACTTAATGTAAATGAACTAAACACTCCAATTAAAATACAAGGATTTTCAGAATGCATTAAACAGTAAGATTCAGCTGGGCATGATGGCTCACACCTGTAATTCCAACACTTAGGGAGGCTGAGGTGGGAGAATTGCTTGAGAGAAGGAGTTTAAGACCAGCCTGGGCAACATAGTGAGATCCTGTCTCTACAAAAAATAAAAAAAATTAACTACACATGGTGGCATGTACCTGCAGTCCTAGCTGCTTGGGAGGCTGAGCCAGGAGGATCGGTTGAGTCTGGAAGTAGGAGGTTGCAGTGAGCTGTGATCATACCACTGCATTCTAGTCTGGGCAACAGAGCAAGACCCTGTGTCTCCCTCTCTCTCTCTCTCTCTCTCTCTCTCTCTCTCTCTCTCTCTCTCACACACACACACACACACACACACACACACGAACAACAACAACAAAGGAAATATTCAATCAGATACTGTCTACCAATGATGCAATTGAAATATAAACATGTAGGTTGAAAGTAAATGGATAGAAAAATGATGTACACAAAGTATAAGCATTAGAAGGCTGGAGTGGCTACAGACAAAGAGAATTATCAGAGATAATCGGGGACATTTCATAATAGTCGCTACCTCAGGCAGACAATTATAAATGTGTGTGTGTCTAATAACAGCATTTCAGCTAGAGATGAACAAGTATATGTATAAATGGGGATAGGGAAAAAGAAGCTCTAAATGGTGAATTTGGAGAAGGATGATCTTCCCTTTGACAGTTGAATCATATTTTTATGTACAAAGTTAGATTTCCATTCTTCCCTTTGGCTGGTTAAAATAACTCAAAATACATTTTAAAATTTCCCACATTCAAGCTACTTTGTAATGTGATAAATCGCACTTATTTTGAAACTGTGGTCATTTCTCTTTTGAAGGAAGTAATGAGTTTATTCTAAAGAGCAAATAAGGACTATTCAAAAGCCAACTGTCCATTCTAATTATCTATAAATTCTCCAGAATCTTCTAATATATTCATTCTGTCTTCTACCTGGCTTGAAAGTAATTGACCTAGAAATAGATTTTTTTCTTACGTAGCATATTTCCCTCTTAAAGTTATATGTAAATTCATTTTTATAAATCCACAAAAAACTATTGGAGGAGCTGCTATTTCATATCAAAAGAATAATTTTAATAAATTCTTAAATTTTTGTTTATAACACTTTATATTTCACAAAGTATTTTCATGTTTATTCCTCACACTGACACTGAGGTAGACAGCATTTCACAGACGCAGAAATTGTCATAAAGAGATTAGCATCTAGGTTAGATTCTAACTGAGGTTAAATAGCTACTGAGTGGTGGAGCCTGGTCTTCAGGTTTCTAATAAAAGTCTTTCCATTATCCTGATACAAATTAAAAGAATCTTAGTAATACACCTACTCACTTTACTTTGTTGTATAAATTTAGATTTTTATAGAAGTATTGTTTTCTTAAAGTGACACCTATTTGTTTTTTTATAACTATTCAACTATTACAATGTAATTAACATTTTTATAACTGATGAGAAACTTCTAGTATTTTCCATTCTTGGTCAGCAACAGTGGCTTCTAACTCTGCCATTAGAAGTAACATTACATTGAACACTTACATACTTGTCTCCTTGTGAACTTGTGTACAATTTCCTCTGGAGTATATCTAGGAATGGAATTGCTAGATAATAGCATATCAATTTGATAGTATGAACTTTATCAGTTTCACTAAATACTATCAAGTTTATCTTCAAAATGGCCACACCAATTAACTACGCATTCGAGCTTGCTCTGCTATATCCTCACCATCACTTAGTACTATCCAACTTTCTAATCTTGGCCAATTTTCTGAATTAAAAAAAAAAATCTCATGATTGTTTCAATTTGGATGTGATCGTTAGTGTGATTTGGAATCTCTTCGAAAGGGTATGAAAATTCCAACTCATAGCCTTTGACTATTTTTCTTTTAGGTTTTCCTATTTTTCCTTGTTGATTTGCAGGCATTCTTTGTAGCTATTTATCCCTTTATTGGTTTTATATATTGTAAGTATCTCTTCCTAGTCTGTCACCTATGTATTAACATTGCCTTTTATAGCTTTCTTTGAACAAAACTGTTTTATTTTGGTATACTCATAGCCATTTGTGAATTGGAGATCTTGTTTAAGAAATCTTTTTCACCCTGAAATTTAAAAAATATTTTCCTCTTTTTAAAATTGCTTTTATCTTTCATGCCTTTAATCTAACTGGGATTTATTTCTATATATGGTATATAGTAGAGACATAAAATTTATTTTTCTTCCATGAAGCCAACCATTTTTCCATTTTTCACTAAATAATTCTTCATTTCCCCTGTGATTTGTTGTGCCTCCTCTGGGTGATTCCATTGCATACGTTCCATTATGTACCATTCCTGGCTCTGTGTCTTGACTTTCTTCTGTTCCCTTGGTCTTTTGGTATGCCCATTACCCAAACTCATGGTTTTAAAAATTTTTTGGCTTAATACTATTTATTAATATTTGATATGTGATTCTTTCTTCTTTTTCAAATTTTTTTAGCTAGTTTGTGGAGATTTATTTATTTGCATACATTTTAGAACTTATTTGTCAAATTCCTGCAAAAAAGAGTTTTGCTAGGATTTTTATTGGAACTGCACTACATTTAAAGATTAATTTGGGAGGACTGAACAATTCTACAAAGATAAGTTGTTCCAACAAAGAACATGACATTAATATTTATTTATGCAGAATTTCTTATCTTCTCTTTATTTCTGTATTTTTTCTCTTTCATTTATTTGAATATTTTTTAAAAGTAGCACGTGCACATAGTAAATGCAAACGGTAAAAAGGGATATATTAATACATATTAGAATCCTGATCAAGAGGAGCAATGGAACTCCAAAAGAAAACATCCCTGTGGAGGGGACCATGGAAAATCCTATTAGCAGTGGAAATGTCAGCAAGAGGAAAATACATTGTCTGAGTCATGGGAAATACAGTCATATATTCCTAGCAGAGGTCTTTGAAGGACAAAAGCACTTATAGAAACAGTTTCAAACTCCTGCCAGGTCCAAGGAATGAGAAGTCATCTGATTTAGTTGTTAAATTTAGATCTCTAATGATCACCCATGTAACCATAGTCCTGTTTAAAAATCAGACATTCTCTAGTAGTCATTGTCTGAAGGTCTTTTTCTGGTAATGTAGCGTGTTGGTACAATAGCACTCAATGTCCAAGCCAGGGTTTGCTCTTCCACGCTGTGAGAATTTTGAGACTGTCGTCGAGGACTTTTTTTGCTCAGTTGAGTAGATGAGAATCTGCTGTTGAAAGGATGTGACTCTCTTCCTCAGGCCCTCTGACGTCTTTCTCCACGTGCAGCCAGGGAGGCCCTCTCACACTGCAGGAAATACAAATCTCAGGCCTTTTAGTTTATATAAAGAAATTTCCATCTTGCCCCAAGAAATCTGAAACTTGAAGAGATCAGATCTCCTTTCAACCAATAACAAGGAATATCTCCACTACAGATATTTTCCATGCACTTATTTTTTTTTAAATAATTTTTTTGTTGTGGTGGTGGTAGTTTTTTGTTTGGGGGGATATTTTTTGAGGGTAGGGAGATTAGCAAAATGACATTGGTTAAGAGTAGAAGTTTTCACAATAGGGACCACTAAAAAGAAGAACATTGAAATTCCACATTCATGATTCACCACTCAAAAGGTTAAGTACTTACACTGTTTTGTATTTCCTTCCAGTCTTTTTTCATCTGTGTACTTTTCCCCCCACATAATTGAAGTTGATAGTGTACATATTAATTAGAATTATTTCTAATGAGCAAATAATATTCTATCATTTCAAAATACTGTAAATTACTTTCCAATTTTTGGTCATTCAGGTTGTTTTTAGTTTTTCCATCTTGTAAGGTTGAGATGAGCATCTATGTGCTTAATTGTTTTTATGTATTTAGGATTGTTTCCTTAATAGAGGTCCCTTAAAGCATAATTATTGGGTAAAATTTCTTGCTACATATTAATAATCGAGCAGCTATTCTCTTTCCCTTCTCCTCTCCCTTCTTCCCTCTGAATCATTCAGCAATATCCGCATTAGGAATTGCTTCCCTTCTGTTCTTTTATTTGATATTCATTGGAATCTAATAGTTTTCTCAAATTCTGCTTTCGTTTGCAACGTTCTTTGCACAAGACTGCCAGCTAACACGATGGCACCTCTGCATATTTCTGTGGCAGCCCCACCTAAAGAAAGAGAGAAAAAAGCCCAAGATTCACATTTTACCCATTCGGCTTTCTAAACTCTTATCTCTTCCTAAAAATCTTAGCCACAGAGACACACATCCAAACTGAGGAACTAAATGTTACCAAGTCTTTATTATGTGCTAATTATTTTACATATTTTATCTTATTTAGCCTTCATAGCTGTTATATTAAGTAGGTCTTATTATCTTTATTTTACAGGTGCAAAAATTGAAGTACAGACTTAAAGAACTTACCCAAGGTCCTACATATTTTCCTACGTAAAATAGTAGGTTCAAGATTTCAATCCAGGTTTGTCAAACTTCAAAGTTCTTTCTCCTACACCAGTATCTCTTCATAGTTAAAAGAAAACTGACAAATGCCTAGAGGATTAAGTTTGCAAGCAATTTTTTAGAGGAGGAAAAACTTTCCTGTTCCCTCTTAGGTGTTGTTGCTGGACCCTGCAAATTAAACTGACAAAAGACAAATTAACTGGAGAAAAGGCATCAAATTTTATTGGATGTTAATATTTTAATTTTTTTTATGTACTCGAAGGCCTTCATAGAAAGTAAAGACCCAAAGAAATGGTTAAACTCAGAGGACGTAAACACCATCTTAGAAAGGTCAATAAAATGCGGAGGAGCGACAAGACAAAAGAAAGGGATTTGGGCTTCTAGAGTGGTAAATTATGGAGGGAAACTAATGGAAGATAAGGTTTATTTAGTAGGGTTTATTTATGCAGACTCATCTTGGCATCACCTCCATCACCACTTATAAAGGTTGTTTTTTCCTTCCTGGCACAAGCGAGGGGGACACTTTCACAAAGAGAAACTTGTGCCCTGCTTTTTGGTAGAAAGGGGGAGGGCAGAGAGCTTTTTCTGCATCTGCTGTTTCACAATTGCCTGCAGCTCAAAATAATCCTTATGACAACACAGCATATTTTGGGATAGCGATTCTAAGGCCCCTCAATTTACCACTGTTTCCTAATGTGGTTGAATAAACAACTAAAGTCCGTCATTCCGTCATTCTTTGTTTCCCTCTATTGCATTTTCCCCATGGTCAGGCCACCTATTCTTAAAGTTTCTTCTTTAGTTTTGACTCAATCACTGTGAAACTGAAACTTTAACTGGGTAGTATAAAATAATTTTCTAAGATGATTTCTGTTAATTGCTGTTAATCAATAAAAAGCATTGCTGATTTAGGTGCTGCTTTTAAATTAAGAAGATTCAAGCAAATTGCATTTTTATTGTGTTATAATGGTAAACATAATCTGATGCAAAACCACTTACGAACATTTTCTTTCTCTGTTTTTTTTTTTGAAACACAGTCTTGCTCTGTCACCTAGGCTGGAGTGCAGTGTGTTACCATAGCTCACAGCAACCTCAAACTCCTGGGCTCAAGCAATCCTCTTGCCTCAGCCTCCCAAGTAGCTGGGACTACAGGCATGCGCCACCATGCCTGGCTAATTTTTTAAAAAAAATTTTAGAGATGAGTTCTCACTACGTTGATAAGGCTGGTTTCAAACTCCTGGCCACAGGCAATCCTCCTGCCATGGCCTCCCATAGTGCTGGGATTATAGGCATGAGCCACTGCACCTAGCGTTTTTTCTCGGGCTCACTATATTATAAATTGCTTAGGCCAGTGTCAATCTGATTTACTGAGATTGTTGCCCCTGGAAACCAATAAAATAATCAAAATTCACAAAGACCACGAAAACTAATCACACTCATAAGAGAGACAGTAGAGCAATATATGATCATGAAAACTTGTGGGAAAAGTATACAGCATTCAAAGGAGAGAACTGAAAGAAAGTCAATGCTGAATTATGGTATATTTATTTGAGCAGTACATGAAAATTTTCACTGAAGAAAATACTAAATGTTAAATGGCGAAGGTCATGGAAAAAATGGTGCCAACATTGGAAAAAGGATTTTTAGCCAATGTTTCCCATCATGGGATCTTAGACTCCATCAAAATCGCCAGCAAAATGCACGTTTGTGGATTCCAGCTCAGACCTCATAAATCAGAAATCCTCAGAGTGGAACCCTGGAATCTGCTTTATAAATAATTTCCTTGTGATTCTTTCACTTATTGAAATAGAAAACCATAGACTCAGTTTCTCATTCCCTGCTCAGGTACCTGTCACTTAAAAAAGGATAGTCGCCTTGTAGTCCAAAAATTTTTATCTTTATGGCTAAATTATTGGCAAATATTTTCCTTCAGAGTTTGCATTCTTAAAATAAGCATTTAAAAATCCTTTTAAAATATTCAATTTAAAATTTGTTTTATTAATTAAATCCTTTCCTCCATATTCTATGACAAAGGTGCAGATATGTATCCAATACCATCATAAAAAATTCAGCTAAAAAACGCCTTCCTAATAGAATGTTAAGAAATTCAAACCATTTACTTATCTTTCAGGAAGACATCTGAAATTCTTACAGACAATAAGATGTGATACGCTTCACAGTGAGCTTGTAGTTAAGCTGGGCAATGATTATATGAAGGTTCAATGTATTGTTTTGTCTACTTTTATATATATTTGACATCCTCCATAATAAAAAAAGTGGGGAAAAAGCTGACCACCTGAATGCTTTGTAATGGCTCTCTTATTATAAAATATGTATTAATACCTGGTGTTTGTTCTTACTCCCTTTGTTTTGCTACTAGGAAGTTTGGATATAAAATTAAGCATAACTGAACATTGATTGTAATTGTAAAGTCCTGTTAAGCCAAATGGCATTTAAAGGACCCAGGGAATGTTTACTATTGATAAGATTCTTTTTAGTGTTAAGAAATTCTTACAGTGTCTATCAGATAAATGGATAAACAAAATGTGGTGGTGTATACACACAAAGGAATATTATTCAGTCTTAAAAAGGAAGGAAAATCTGACACATGGTATCCATAACCTTGAAGACATTATGCTAAGTGAAGTAATCCAGTCACAAAAGGACATATATTTGGCTGGGCGTGGTGGCTCACGCCTGTAATCCTAGCACTCTGGGAGGCCGAGGCGGGTGGATCTTTTGAGCTCAGGATTTCGAGATCAGCCTGAGCAAGAGCGAGACCCCGTTTCTACTAAAAAAATAGAAAGAAATTAGCTAGACAACTAAAAAATATATATATATAAAATTAGCCGGGCATGGTGGTGCATGCCTGTAGTCCCAGCTACTTGGGAGGCTGAGGCAGGAGGATTGCTTGAGCCCAGGAGTTGGAGGTTGCTGTGAGCTAGGCTGACACCACAGCACTCTAGCCCGGCCAGCAGAGTGAGATTCTGTCTCAAAAAAAAAAAAAAAAGACAAAAGGACACATGTATGATTCCACTTACCTGAGGGACCTAGAGTAGTGAAATTCATAGAGACAGAGTATAGAAAGGTGGTTGCCAGGGGCTGGGGGAAGGAGGCAACTGAGAGTTGTTACTTAATGGGTACAAAGTTTCAGTTTGGGAAGATGAAAAGGTTCTGGAGATGGATGATGGTGATGGTTGCACCCCAGTATGAACGTTCTTAGTGCCACTGAACTATAACACTCGAAATGGTAATTTTCATTTATGCATATTTTTCCACAATAAAAAGAAATTATTGAGCACTGATCATGTGCTGTTGAAAAAAGACAGCAAGGTGCCTGGCCTCATGGAGCTTCCATTCTGGTGGAGGAAACAGACAATGCTTAAGTAAAAGATAAACAAGTGAGATAATTATGATGAAAACAAAGAGGGTGATTTTGTGACAGAAAGTAACCGGGGCTGGGGGATATTCAGTCTAGATAGTGGAATTGAAGATGAGACCTACAGGATGAGAATGAACCTTTAAAGGCATTCCAGATAAAGGATGCAGCAAGCATAAAAGCCCTGAGGAAGGGTAGGACTTTATGTCTTTGGGAAGAGAAAAGAGGCCAGACGGTTGAAAAAGTAGACAGAAGCCAGGCTCATGCACGGCCTGGAATGTTCTCAGTTGTGCAAGGAAGAGAGGATGATGGGTTAGACCAAGGGTGAACAAACTTTTTCTGTAAAGGACCAGATGAAAAATAATTTAGGTTTTGCAGGCCAAGAGCGGTGGGGGTCAGGGAGCGGAAAGGAAAAGTGAAATTCCTGCAATAACATGGGTAGGAGAAAAGTCTGACATAATATCTATAATTTTGAGAAAGGAGTGGCCTATAGTGACAATTTTTTTGTTCCACTTAGGAAAGGACCAAGAGCCTCCCCTAAAGTATCATCCTTCCAAAAAGTGGGTCTAATAGCAGGAAGAGGGACTGGAAGGGAGAAAGAAGAGAACGATACAATGTTTGTTCAAAGGCTGACACGGATGTTTGGAGGAGATCTTATGGAGCTACTGCTGGCAAAATTGGAAGTAGGCAACTTTGCTTTTGATACCAGTTACCACCATTTCGTCCTCCAGTAAATTAAACTCCTGAAGTGTTTGTCGCATAAGATACCCAATACGTATTTGTTGAATAAGATGTTTTCTTCGTTTTCCTTCTTTGAGAAGTTTATTCCCTAAGAAAGCAATGTCCGAACGCTGCCCCCTAGTGGCTGCAGGGTCCCTGCGTTGGACGCGCACCTGAGCCTGCGCCTTCGCGGCAGTGATGGGGACGAGCCGGCTCCGTGTGTTTGAGCAGTTCCCCCCCCCAAGGATACTAAGGATCTTAAGGGATATCAGTAGTATAGATCGAAGGGAGACGTTTTTCCTTATTTTAAATTTCATATTTGATATTTTTTAACCTTATCCAAGTTGGCCAAAAAGTCTTATTAAAAATTTCTACTCTGTAAAAGGGTAACGAAGTATGGTACGTGGTATGTAGTGAGGATATGTGCGAGAGGCGTCCCCCGACCCCCGGGTTTAAAACTCAAAATGGCTTTTTAGCCAAACTTTCTTTTATAAACATAGATAAACTTAGCTTTCCTTTCTTGAGATTAATCTTTGTTTTCTTTTCATAAATTTTTAAAACTCATAAGGCAAACATGATAAAAAATATAACTAGCTTAAGCTAAAATTGGGATTTAATTTTTAAAGGTAGTCTCAGTAGATTGAATTTAAATTAAAGTCGTAAGTTGATTTTAATTACTGTGATTGACAATACCAAATAGTAAAGCAATTAAAACCGTAAGTCAGAGCAATTAAAAATCAATTCTAAAGCACGATTTTATATTTTATATGACTTTGAAAAACATTTTTTTCCTTTTTCTTTTTAGAGATGGGATCTTGCTGTGTTGCCCAGGCTGGACTCCAACTCCTGGGGTCAAGGGATCCTCCCACCTCAGCCTCCCAAGTAGCTGGAACTATTAGCGTATACCACCGTGCCTGGCTTGAAAAGCATTTTCTTATTGAGTGACATGATCAGACCCACATACAAACCCAGCAGTTACAAAATTATTGTTGTTTCTTGATCTTTTTTATAGGCCTATTTACGCATAAATATTATTTCTGAAATTAAAAATAAAGAACAAAATTTACCTATTTAAGAGGATACCTGTGCTTATTTTTGGTGGCATAAATACTAGATCCTGGGGTGAATTTGAAATAAGAACCCAAAGGCCGGGCGCAGTGGCTCATGCCTGTAATCCTAGCACTCTGGGAGACCGAGGCAGGAGGTTAGCTTGAGCTCAGTAGTTCGAGACCAGCCTGAGCAAGAGCGAGACCCCCATTTCTACTAAAAATAGAAAAATTAACTGTGCGTGGTGGCATGCACCTGTAGTCCCAGCTACTTGGGAGACTGAGACAGGAGGATTGCTTGAGCCCAGGAGTTTGAGGTTGCTGTGAGCTAGGCTGATGCCAGGGCGCTCTACTCAGGGCAATGGAGTGAGACTTTGTCTCAAAAAATAAATAAATGAATAAAAATAAATTTAAAAAAAAACCAGATCTCTATCTGGCAGACAGAATAACGAGCCTCCAAAGATGTCCGTGTCCTAAGAACCTGTGAATATGTCGCATTACGTGGCAAAGGAGAAGTAAGCTTGCAGATGATTGAAGTTGTTGTTAATCAGGTGGCCTTAATAGGGAGATTATCTGGGCGAACTCAATGTAATCGCAGAGGTTCTTGCGAGTGGGGAAAGGAGGCAGAAAAAGTAGAAGAGGGAAGCAGAGAAGTCAGGGTCAGAAGATCTGTGACAGCAGAAGTGAGGTCAGAGTGATGAGATGTGAGGACTCCACACGCTGTCCCTGGGTTTGAGGATGGAGGAAGAGGACACCATGCGGCCTCCAGGAGCTGGGGAAGGGGAGGAAGCAAGTCCTCCCTCAGAGCCTCCAGAAAGGAACACAGCTCAGCACCCTGGCTGGAGCCCAGTGAGGCCACACTGGACATCTCACCCACAGATTTGTGTTGTTTAAGCCACCAAATACGTGGTAATTTGTCAGAACAGCAATACAGAGCCAGTACGCCGTGAATGTTATTTGGGTTTGCCCGCTGTGGGCCAACACTCCGTAGCTTTGGTTTCATATTTGGGGGCACATATTTCCTTACAATAAGAAGGGATAGCATTTTAAATTCTAAAAAAACCACCTTAGTTTGCAAAAACTCACAGGTCTGTTTCTGAGAACAGACTGAGCTGACTTCATGTCATTTTCTAGGTGTCACTCTTCCTCCTTCTTGCTTTCTCCTGGCACAGATCGAAGGGTGAGCAATATTCTTTCACTGTTCTCTCGGAACCAACATCGCACCAAAATCGATGGGGCGTCTGATTTTTGTAGCATTATCTTCCACAGTTTCTAAAATAACTGTCTTCCCTGGTTTCAGAAAGTGCAAATCTTAAAATCCTTACTCATTTATGTTAGCTCACACCAGCAAAAGGTAACAACCAAGAAAAATAATGGGGCAAAAAAAAGGATGCAAAGGAACCTGAGCAAGAGATGGTGAGTTTACACTGGATGTTCAGGAGCAAACTTCTGTGATCAATCTGCAGGAGAGAACACAAAGCGGACGCTCAGTTTTGTTCCACACCTGAGCTGACATAATTCCTCCTCTGCCTAGGTCCTGAATTTCCCCTGAGGTTTGTGAATCGGAAAAAAAATTTACAGCATAACCAAGCAGTCTTACTTTACCGCAAATGACTTGATTTTAGGCTATTGCCTTGAAAGAATTCCTCCTGTAGAACAATGAGTTGGGCGAGGTCATGTTAGAATTTACATGCTAGCCATGCTTCATAGAACCATTAATGTTATTTATTCCAAGCTATTTTTCAAAGTAATATTTTTCTAATAAGTTTGCTTATGCAGCAATCTCAGGGATTCCATAAAGGGCCGACTTGTTCTAAAACTCCGAGGGGCACACAGCTTTGTTTTAACTGACGTCCGTTATGTTGCATGTGAATGGCTCCCCCTGGTGTGCACAGCTCGGTGGCTCTGGATTTAGGGGCCGAGGTTTTCAGTGTTTCTTACTCAAGCTCTCCCTTGCTTTGCTCTCTTGGACCCTCCCAAGGAATGATGAATTCTCTGATTATAGTCAGCTGATAAAAGAAGCAGGCTCACTGGATGAAAATTATCATTACTCCTACCGCCACGATATTGACACAGGTGATATTCACGCTACACAGTAGAGATCAGGACCCACATGGTTCAAATGCCTGCTTCTTTAACCTCCTCAAAATCCTTCTTTACTTTTCTCCCCCTCAAAATTTACCAGGGCTGCAATGGGTGGGTTTTCACTTCCTTGCTCTCCCAAAGTCATCTTCTCTTGTTCTTCCTCCCTCTGAGAGCCATCCTGGCAGAAAGACTGAGAGCATGTGAATTACAGAGGAAAGGAACAAGTATTTTCAAAATAGTAATCTTATTTTACCTGTATTATATTTCTCTTAATTGCATTTAATATTATTTTGAGGCCGGGCGTGGTGGCTCACTCCTGTAATCCTAGCACTCTGGGAGGCTGAGGTGGGAGGATTGTTTGAGGTCAGGAGTTCAAGACCAGCCTCAGCAAGAGTAAGATCCCATCTCTACTAAAAATAGAAAAAATCAGCCAGGCATGGTGGAGTACGCCTGTAGTCCCAGCTACTCAGGAGGCTGAATGAGGCAGGATTGCTTAAGCCCGGGAGTTTGAGGTTGCTGTGAGCTAGGCTGACGCTTTGGCACTCTAGTCTGGGTGACAGAGGGAGATTCTGTCTGCAAAAAAAAAAAAATATATATATATATATATATATACATATAATTTTGAAATGAAAAAGACAGACAGAAAGGCGTACGTATTTCTATCCCATATTGATTTTCAAACTGCAAGTTGTTGAGCATGTGTGATAAACTCCCTCATTAAGTGTATGACCCACAATCAGTGCACACAAGTAAGATACACTAGAAACCCTGGGACTGTTTTTATTTCATGAGAATCATTTTCTCCTTACCTAGTACAGAAAATTATTTAATGATATGCAAATAGTAAAGAGTAATGGGAGAGGATTCGTAAGATATATTAACATCATGTCTCAACGGTTCATTCCATCATTGATTGTATCATTGCCTCTGTAACTTGTCCCTTTGAATTCTACAAATAGAATGTCTAGAAAATATTTTCCAGTGATTATTTCAGATCATATTTGAGCAGTTTCCTTTTTAACTTTTTTAGAAACTTCCTAATTTAAACAGTTAAGCAAAAAATTTCTCAAATTTTTGAAGTGTGATTACACTTACTGTTTTCCGGAATATGGGAAACAAATATCATGGGACAATATGTCTCATTGGCATTCACATTGAGTGCCCCAAATGAGAACCAGGCCATCGTTTAGGCTTCTGTAAGAACACTGGATGTGAGTCCCTGCAGTGCGGATATAGTTTTATTTTATGACCTAGGTAATTGTTTTATGGGCATTCAATTAATAAGTGCTAGACTTTATATGTATGGACTTTATGGACTTTTTCAACTGTATTTCACAATAAGAAAAAGAAATAAAAGGCAGCTATTTTTAGTGTTATTTAAATGTTAATTTATGTAATAGTCCATTAAGCTTGACCTGAGTGTCCACTAATTGCAAATTCTAATATGGCATATTACTTAAAAATAGATTAGTTCCATTTTGTAGTAAACCAGCAGCGTCTACCCACATCCACTGTAACACCTTGTGCAGAAGGAAGCTGGCTACTTACACTGGGCCTCATCGTTGCTAAATCCCCTTCTGCTTGTGGTCCAAGAAGGTGTCTCAGAAATTGAGAATGGAAGGCAGAGGAAATCCAGTTGTGGGTTGTGGCCACTCTCCTTGACCAAAGTTATTCTCATTTGCTTTTCATACACACTGCCCCCATTTTTCTTTAAAGAAATAGGGCTAAAATAAAGTTTGAAAACCGCTGATCGCATATTCAGAATTTCGGTTTTATCATTTTAAAATGTCCAAGCCCTGGTACATTGAAAATGGTATAAGAAAAACAACAGGTGATTCTCGTCTTTCTAATCCACCTTCTTGCGTATTTATTTTGACATTCCTTTCCAAGTTATATACATTATATATAGTCCCACTTCAATATAATGGTAGTTTTACAGTTTGATGTAGTTACTGTTTTTGCTATTTAGTTTGGTTGCTTCCTGATGACTTCCAAGGGTTCTGATTCTACTCAATGAAGTTTCAAAATCACAAAGTATTTCTGATTGCTTCTTGTTAAATTCTGGCATATGACACCTCCAGTTTTTACCAAAAAGAATGTCCTGTATCCAACCCTTTTCACTTAGTATAATTAATACTTAACTTTTTTTTATCTTGCAAGTCAATTTAGTTTGGGGACTTGTCTACTAACTACACTATTTTTCTTGGTGGATAAATAGCAAAGGAACAGAAAAAGAGAACATTAAAAATTAATATTCATTTTCAGATAATGACCTTCCTTCCTTTCTTTCTTTAAAGGCTGGAAACAGAAAAGTGGAGAGATACTAAAGCTGGTAATAAGAAATGGGAAAAGAAATGGTTCTAACTGGATAGCAACTCGGCTGTGTTCAGGGATGTGATCAGTATTTTTCTTGGGGAGCAGTAGCTGGAAATAAATGGCTTGACAACTCCCACATTCATCTATTTTTGTTCAAATGGTAGAAAGTGAAAGAATTGCTTTTACTCATAATCACAGAAAATATTTGAAAACCATGCAGGTATTTGATAACCAATGTCTGGACTTGCCAATGTACAGAAAGTGGGACAACATAGAACTTCCGCACAGTTTTTTCAAAATAAAGCTACAAATTCCCCTTAAACTACATTAATAATAATAACATGCTACTTGTAGGACTGACCTGGTTCCCAGTTGCTGCTTCCTTTGGTTACCTCCTCACTGCTGTTATTCAAAATCCAAACAGCAAGGAGAAATCTGTACCAAGAAAAGCTGCACTTGGCAGGGAAACAATGGTCGTCCTCTCATACACATTTCAAACTGCAGCAGGCTTTTGATAATACATATCAGAGGCCTTGGAATTACATATAGCCTATGACAATTATCCTAGCCAATGGCAGCGGTGGCAGGCTCCAAGAATTTTGGTAAAAAACTTATGATGCCACCATTCTTCAAAGTCAACTTTCTCTTGCCAGGCTTGGTGGCTCACACTTGTAAATCCCAGCACTTTGGGAGGAGGCGGCAGGATCATTCGAGAACAGCCTGGGCAACATAGCAAGACCCCATCTCTAAAAAGACAAAAAATTAGCCTGGCGTGGTGGTGCACACCTGTAGTTCTAGCTACTCAGGAGGCTGAAATGGCACGATCCCTTGAGCCCAGGAGTTTGAGGTTACAGTGAGCTACGATCATGCCACTGCACTCCAGGCTGGGCAACAGAGCGAGACCCTATCTCTAAAAAAAAAAAATAAAAACATTAACAAAATCAACTTTCTAACTTTACCACTAAAAAAAAATCCTGATTTAGCATCAGGAAAGATCTTCATGTGTCAAGACATCACTGTCTCACCTTACTGATCTAAAACAGTATGTCAAAGCTTGATAACCTAATTTATTCGCTAAACTTTATTACACATTTTAGGCAGGTGTATTTTTTTTTACAAAGTTCAACTGCACCCATATGGGATGATTCATTGGTTGAGAATATCTGAGATGCAGTGCAAGCATCAGGAAGAAGCATTAATAATCAACAGAAGAGCTTCTTAAGTAACTCATTTCAAAGAGACTTTAGAAAGATGTTATGGTCACTAGAATATCATATTCTGAGGGTAATTTTCAGAAGTGTTAGCATATAAAGAGGTGAGAAAGATAATAAAGCAATACAACATACTTAAGAACTTGAATGCTTTGACCAAATTACTTTCAGTTTCTGCATCTGAAGAAACAGGCCAAACAAGAACAACTACTCATAAGGTTGTGAGGAAGTAAGTATATAAACTATAAACTACAGTATACTTGTACTGTGCTGGGGACTTTAAGTGTATCATCTTATTTAATCATCATAGCTCACTGAGGCAGCTATTAGTCCTATTTTACAGATGAAGTAAGGTTAGGAGGTTTAATTCCCAGAGGTTACATGTTTAGTAAGAGGCAGAGACAAGATTCTATCTCAAGAAGAATGGATTCCAAAGCTTATGTTTTCTTCTGTACTATTCTATCTTCAGGAATTCTTAAATATGCATTTTTCTTCAGTAAATTTGATTAAGAGTACTTTTATAAATTTTAAATGTTTATAAATGAAACATTTTTTACACCAAGCAGCTTCCTCCACGTAAAAAGTTCACTGCAAAATATTTTCAATAACCTTTATATTAACTTGAAACAAGCCAATTTAGGAAATTACCAAACAACCTAATTAGATCTATTACAGAAATTTATTTATTCTTTGTTACTTTTCGGCTTGCTTTTCTAGTAATCATTGTCCCACAAAATACACATTCTTCAAGAATGAGGAAAGTGAAGTAATTAAAAGTACTTTCACAATACATTCATGTTATTGCTTCCCACAACAAAGGCAACCTATTCACAGTATATGGATTTTAGCTTTGGTGTCCAATTAAACATCTTCAAAAAGCAATCACTTTTAAAGGTTGTCTGGTAAAACAAAAACATCCTCAATTATTTCAATTCAAGCATAAGAGCCTGAAGTATCTTTGTCCACTATTCCTAGAATATAAAACAGGAGTAATATCCACATACTTAAGTTGTGCTACTTATGTTCAATTTTCTTATCCCAATACACCCGGCCCATAAGAGGCCATTTCTTTTCTCTGTACCATCATTATTGCTTAATGTGCAACATCTAAAAAATCACATCTAGAAAGTCAGAAGGCCACAAAGGTAACAAAACATTTTGGGCCAGTTTGAAGAAAAATAAACAGAATATATACTACAATGGAGACATACAGTCAGAATCACCTAAGGCACAGAAACAAAATTTCCATCTCTAACAAATGCAATTCAGTTGAACAGGCTCATAAAAGAGCTAAATGTGGCTGTCTATTCTTCCCAGTAGTACTCTATGAGATTTGTAAATACAAAAACCATCGAGTTCTAGATTTGAAAATTGTAACTTTCCTACCCATAAAAACTTGTATATCACTATGAAAAATTACCTGGTTATAATTTATAATGACAAGTAGTGGGAAGCCTATTTGCAGGTATTGGTTCTGACTTAGGAGGGAAAAAAAACACAACTTCTTGAAAAGGTAAAATAGCTTAAAGCATTTAATATCTAAACAAATCAATCTGTTAATAGTAGTCACAAAATATGCTTAGTATAGAAACCCACATTTATGTCCCTTAAGAAAAAGTGTAAATTGTATTCCACTGAAAACATAAATTAACCCAAAGAATCTGCAGCAGTCAAAATCATGGTGAATTTTTAACAACTTCAGAATAAAATAACAATTAAGTACTTTATACTGCTTTATATCTAAAAAATGCTTACAACTTCTCATAAAAATAGTCTGAGGCAACTATTTTTTCTTTTATTTTTTAACAGACATGTTCAACATTACGGGGAACATTTTTAAAGCCTCAGGCTTCACAGACTTTCAGACATTCAAATACTGTGGTCCCTTTTCTTTGATGTGGTTTTATTCAGCTAGGAAAAAAAGTATTGTAGACAACTTAATACATTTTCACCAAATTGAAAGTAGTACAAAAATTTTAAGACTACAGGACTACACATCGTACCTAATGTATCATTAAAAATAGAAGACAGTATTTTCTTCAGCAAATAAAACAGCATACTGGTATGCTGTTAATGCACACCTTTTAATGTGTACTGTCATCATAAATTATTTACAATTTCTACTGTGAAGAGAACCAGAATGTAAATTTTCTGCAAAACTGGAAAAAAGCAATACAAAATTTGTGAAAGCCTGTGTTTTATACTGTACAAAAGTAAGCCAGTTTTTCTCTTCAAATACCAGATACAGTAAGCAGTGCCATTTTGGACATATTATAGTAACTCTTGAGGATGTTTTAATGCTGGAGGTAAGTTTACAGGCCTTGATTCTTCATCAAGGAGAACTAGATCTTCTATTTCACTGCCTCTGTATTTCCTTTTACATATTTTTACCACCACCTTTTTCTTGAGAAATAACTTTAATGCTTCTCTTGATGCAACTGCTTTTGCATTTTCCTTGCTTTTTCCACAGCCAGTGCCCAAATACACAGACTTGCACCTCAATTCACAAACAATACTTTCTTGAGAGCTCTTATTTTGAGGCAGATCTGCCAGTTCTTTTAGTGGGACAAAAAACACATCCAGTGTTGCTTTCAAAGCCTCGATGGCTGCGTTTAGCAGCTCTCCATGATTCACACTGGGACTAAAGCCACCAACAGCTACCAACTTCCATGCCACCGTTTTATACAGTCTATTGAAGAAAGGTTGCTTCTGTTTCACATCTTCATTCGTTAACTTGCAACAAGAGAATTTGACAGAACTCTCACTTGACTGTGAAGTACTTTTAGAAGGCAACTGTGAGGTGCTAGTCTGAGAACTACTCTTAGAAGACAACTGGGACACACTTGCTAAGGAAGTGCTTTTGGAAACCAGAGATCCACTGGTCTGGGAGCTGCTCTTGGAAGCTAATAGTGATGCAGCTACCTGGGAAGTGCTTTTGGAAGGTAACAGTGATGTATTTGTTGAGGAGCTGCTCTTGGGAGTCAGTAAGGATGTTCCTGATGAGGAACTGTTTTTAGACACTGATGATGAAACACCTGCCTCTGAACTAGTTTTAGAAAGTAACCCACTTGGAGCTGTCTCTGAACTAGGTTTACAAGACAACAATGGCAACTCTACTTCTGAGCTTCCTGAGGAGCCCAACAAGGGCACCTCAATCTCTGAGCTACTTTGAGAAGCTGCTACTGAAGAGCCTTCCAAAGCACTCTTTTTGGGTGATCCACTTTGTTGTCTGGAATCAGTGGATTGGGTCATGTGACTATTCACACTGGACTTCAGCAATGAAGAAACAAATGATGCTGAGCCATGTTTGTCTGGAGCTTCTGATTCAGAAGCTTTTCCAGATCCAGCTGCTGTTACCTGAGAGGAAATGCTGCTGCTTTGACTGGAAACAGATGGGTCTCCATCACTTGTAGAACTATTCTGACTGGAGATGCCAGAGCTCCGAGTTGAGTTTCCACTACTCTCTGATTTGGTAGATGACCCCACACAGGTTGAGCTGTTCTGCTGAGTTGATGCACGTTCTGTCTTGGCAGAAATTTTTGCATGATCTTGCTCAGCTGCAGAATTGTTCTTTCCTTCTAAGGCTCGTTTTTTGGATGGCTCTTCTACCCCTTCTAAAAAGAAGAAAAACACAGATATATGAGTAAGAATATCTCACACGTATCAGTTGACAAGACATATACATGTTAAAATAAAGGCACATGGTGAAGACATTTCAGGACTAGTAGTTTCTTTAAAAAGTGTGGAATAACTTAATTAATTTCTTAAAACAGTGATCATTAATTTCTAATATTAAAAAATCAACAGCAACAGGCAACACCGGACACTTCAAAATCTAAAGCAGTCAAAATAAACTATCAAATTCAGAACCTGAAAGACACACACACACAGTTTAGGTTTAACATTCCAACTTGATTAATAACATTATAAAAATTCTGGCTTGTTAAAAAATTAGTAATACATTAATTCCTACTTATATCAAACTTATGTTCTAAACTCCTATGTATGTTCACATCTATGATCTGCTAACCATTGCTACTCGATATCCCTCTTTTCTTCACCTTGGCAACCAGTTCGTCTCTTGTTGTATGGATTGGAGCATCTGTCACTTTGATGCCTTCAGCCATACTAAGTATTTTATCCATAACTTTTTGAGGGTATCTGAAAAAGAAGGAAAAGTCACTTTAAAAAACTTTTTTTTCTAAGCTACTTGCGGTGTGCAAAAACAGGCCAAAGGAACTGCATTTCCTGGTTGCAATCAAGACAGTGTACCAACCGCCAAGAACTATTTCCTGGAACCCCACAAACAAATGCTCCACGGTCTGAGACACCACGGCTGGGCACCTCCTTACTAATCTTTAAATCTAGCGTCAAACCTCAAGAGCGTTGTGAGCTTAACGTCAACAACTCTACTAGCAGCCCCCCACGCAACGGGAGCACGGCCGGACGGGTTGTTAATCATGTCTGCTTCTCACAGAGACGCCCTTCTCACCCTTAGAGGGCAGCGGTCTTGCAGATTCCCGCGCCGCACAACAACTTCCCCTCCCCATTGATGGCTCCGGGCCCCAGGCCGGGGGCGGAAGACCAAACCGGGAGGCCGGGTTAGGGACGCTTCCTCACTCACCGGCACCCGAGGAAGACGTGGTTTGCCCACGCCATGGAAAAGGAGATGAGCTGCTGCAGTTGTCGATTGCGGGTCCCGCTCTCGGCGTCAGCAGCTTCATCCGTGTTAGCCGAGGCGGCGCCGCCAATGGGGGCCAGGTCCCCGGCGTTGCGGAGCAAAAACTCCCGGCGGTGGCGCCAGTGTTTGTCAGTCTCGCCCTCGCAGCGCAGAGCCTCCACCCAGGTGGCCACCCGCGGGTTCTGGCTCAGGTACTCCGACACCTCCTGCGCCATGTTGGGCTTGCAGAACGCGGAGGCCGCGAGCAGACGCTGCACCGGGAGATAAGAGGGGAGCGCGGGGGCGAGCGGCCCTGTCACTGCGGCCTGCACCGGCAGCCCTCCAGAGAACGCCCCTCGGGAGGCCCAAACACCAAACAACAGCGCGCAGAGCAGCTGAACCGCCCACTTCCGCCCGCCGCCGGCTTCTTCCCTTTTATAACCTCGCCGCCGCCGCGCGCTCGCGCGTCCTTCCGGCGCGAGCCAGCGTTCCCAGGACGCCTTGCGGCGCCGGAGGCGCGACGCCGCGGCCCCGCCTGCCTGCGAGAGCTTGTGGGGGAGGGGAGGGGAGGGGAGGGCTCGGCAGGGAGGGGCGCCGGGCGCCTCCAGCCCCGCAGGGGAGGGCCGCAAGTGGGGCTGCCCCGGGGCGCCCGGAGCTCGGCGGATGCCTGAGCGTTCCGGCTGCGCTTTGTGACGCCGCGCGCTCTGGGCCAGCCGCGGCGCGAGGAGAAGAGGCGAGGAAGTGCGGGCCCTGGCGCGGAGGCTGCTGGGCCGGGGCGGGCAAAGACCGCGAGGACTGCCTCCTGCTAGACTTTGTGCCGCGATCAGCCGCGGGGTCTGTGGATCTCTGCCCTAAGACGCCTGTGTCTGAGCGGGGCCAAAATAAACAAAAGCTGGCCTCCATTTTTTGGTCATGTCAGCAAACAGTCTCTCGCGTTGCTTTGAATGTAGGCAAGCGAAGCATTCGGAGGCCGTCGCGGTGTCAGACGGCTTTTAAGGATGTGGGGATGCCTATTAACTTAACAATAATAAAAATAACAAGGTTAAACGATTAATCCAGTTCCACGTTTCTGTATGAAATGCAGTCTTTAAAGCTAGTCTTTGCCCTGCAGGGATTGGGTTGGGTTTCTGCAGTTTCTTAGGTCTCTTGTTCAACCCAGGCAGTACCTGCTTCGTCTAACTTTCGGTTTTGGTCAATAACAACAGAACTCTGGACCGATTACGTTCTGCATCTGTAGTTATTTCCTTAAATTCACAAACAACGTTACTTCCAACTGGGCAAATAGAGTCGGCATGGATGTGCCTGTTTTATCTGTATGCGCCAAATCTCTCCCTCTTAGAGCTATTCTTTTTCCTTCCATTTTTTTCCACTTTACAGTTTCCGCAGTCACAACGTGTACCGTGACTGCCGACTTGCTTATTGTTAGGTTTCCAACTCAAGGTATATGTATACTCTAAGATTAATAAATTTGAGTAAGTTAAATGATAACGATAAATTACGAAATTAAATTTTTTTTCTTTTCAGATGTTTGTAGACTTTGAATAAAAATGCTTGACTCAGAATAATCAGGCAAAAAAGGGTTACTTTAGATAAAATCAGATACGGATAACAAAAAAACATGTAATTTATATACATGCTGGAACAATGAAAATACGGCTATTATAGAAAAACTATTGCCCATCTTCCTGCCATGCCAAAAGAAACTGCATAAAAACAGAGGCACAAAAAATTTTGAACCTTGGGATTTTGCTTCTAGTTTTGCTATTCTTGTCTCCTTTTTAGAGTTAATTGCTTAAAATTTAGAAGGGTGAAAGGATTGCAGAAATCTGGCTATGTGAAAAATTAAGAAATCTTATGGTTTCTCCTTTCATGAATTCTTTGTTAAGGGGGCCATAGCAACTAAAAGAATCTATGATTACCTAGCTCGATGATATTTGGAATTTCAAAATAATTCTTAAAAGTTATAATAAAAGCAACATAGTCTGAAAGCTGGAGTACTACTTATTTGCAAAAGCCAGGTGCTTGACTGAAAAAGTAAATGTATTTTTTTATTCTTAAGAAGTCGACTTTGCATATAAAGATTCAGGGTGTAGACCAAAGGCCACAAAGTTAAGAAGAATGTCATTTTAAAAAAAAAAAGCCTTTCCACTATACAGACACAAATTTCTATCTGGGTTTGGGGGACAGGTTCAGAGAGCAAAGGTGAGAGGAGTACTAAGGTGATAACTAGGAAAATCCATGGGCATGGGGGGTAAGATAGGAGGTGTTGGCTGTTATAAATTGCTGGGTAGATTTTGAGGTCTTTGGCCTTTAGTAGAGGAGAAATGAGCATAGACAGGGTCTTTTATAGCTCTGATAACCAACTATCCTGCTTCCTCCTCTGCCCCCAACACATGCATGTGCACACAGACACCTCTCTCACAGGGCTTAGAGGAGATCCAAAAAGTTCCCAAGAAAGAGAGTTGAATGGTAAAGTGCCTGCTAGGCATCATAGTCCAAGGTGAAGTGAGTCTGGGAGTGGACAGCCCATCAACAAAGGAAAATACAGCTGGTCCTCAACAAGTCCTCAGACCAGTGAGATCCCTCAAACTCCTGAAATGATAGGTGCGCATTGTGTGTGCTGGGAGATCTGTTACGCTCCCAGTGGAGCCCACAGGGAAGAAAGCGCAGAGACAACGCTGTCTCTCCCACTGCCCCCACTCGAGACCTGATCAGAGGGGAAAAGGGAGAGAGTTCTGACCAACCGAGAAATACCCACCACCACCCCAAATTGAGAGTCAAGCCACAAGTGACTTAGTTCTCTACATCTCACAAGATTAAATTTTCTGCTGTAAGTCGAAGCTCATTCATTAAAACTGCTGCTATATCATATCTCTGAAGAAATCCGATAAAAATGCCAGCAGCAAGCTGGCCTTTCTGCAGATGGCTTCCCCTCGGAGCAACATGAAGGATGGCCACTGTTCCCCAATGGGACTGTGGGAGCAACGAAGCCCTGGGTGTGCAGTTCTGCTGTGGATTGCAGAGGTTTGTGTAGAGCAATCACTCCAGTCAACGTCATGACCTTGATTTGAGAAACACTTCACAGAGAGGGGAAAAATTCGACACAAACAGTGTGTGAGCACACAAGTCAGCAAATTACTGTTACCACCGTAGTGTGGTGTCCTAAAAGTCAAAGTAAGACAATGTTTTAAGAGAGTGGTCCCCTGTGTCAGAAGCTGTGAGGAATCAAGTTAGAGAAAGAGCAGTAGCAACAGTCAGATGCAGAGATGGGAGTCATCGGTGAGCTTAGCAAAGCAGCTCTGCTGGAGTGATGAAGGCAGACGTGATGCTGGAGTGGGCCCAGGAGTAGGAAATGGAGATATTTGGCTGTAAAGAGAAGAAAGAGGAAGATGGAGAGGGTTCTGGGGCCAAGGCAGCTTTTGAATTTAAGATGGGAGTAGCTTGAACATGTGCACCTGCTTCTCCCAGAGAAGGAGAGTTTGAGGATCCTGAACAAAAAGAGGGTAACACAATTTCTGAAGACATAAGAGGGGCTGGGATCCACACAGAGGTGGAGAGATTAACCTCACGTAGGCAGACACTTCCTCCATTTTAAAAGAGAAAGAAGTTTGTAAGTTTGGAGGTGGGAAGTTGAGATGGAGACCATCTATCTGATGGAGCAGAGAATGCCTGAAGTGGACATTTTAGAGGGCAGGAGAGCAGCTGCTTAGATAAACACAGTTTTTCTGACCAATGTTTTAAAAAATTATAAATTATGCACGCACACAAAAATAAAATGTTTATCTTTAAATTTACTTTTACTTTAGAGACAGGGTCTCACTCTGTTGCAGTAGCATGATCATGGCTCCCTGCAGCCTCTAACTCCTGGGCGCAAGTGATCCTCCTGTCTCAGCCTCCCAAATAGCTGGGACTACAGACATGCACCACCACACCTGGCTAATTTTTTTAAAAATTTTTTTGCAGAGTTGAGGGTCTCAGTGTGTTGCCCAGGCTGGTCTTGAACTCCTGGCCTCATGTGATCCTCCTGCCTTGGCCTCCTGAAGTGCCAGGATTACAGGCATGAGTCACCATGCCTGGTCAAAAATGAAATATTTAAATAGAATAAAAGGCATAAATGAAAGTAAAAACTTCCATTCCTTACTCACCCTGGTCCCACTCTGCAGACATCAGCATTAATGTCATTTCTATCTTTATTTCTTTGGGTGGTTATTTTCATAATTCCAAAGTATATGTTTATACTTCCTTTTCTTGATTTTTCAACTTTGAGCAGTACTTAATTCACTCCTGAATGTGAGACGTTAAATCCAGATCACTTACACTACGCTTTTTTTCCCTCCCAATTTTTGTTATATTTTTATTGTTTTCTTGTTGACCACCTTTCATAAATTCAAATAATATACTTAATCATTACTTTCTTAACCTATCAATTTTAGAGAGTCAGTTCTTGATTCCCACATCATGTAAGAAAATTCTTCAGAGACCATATAACAGATATGTGGATATTCCAGAAATATGCCTTTAACATTAGATCTAATACCTAGCAGTAAATTGGCAGAAGGTAGAGAATTCTAAAGTGTTCCTACTTACCTGGAGGGTTTATGCCTTTCTGTTTTTACATTAAGCCTCCACATTAATAAATGTTAATAAATTTGTTTGCTGCTGTGAGGATTAAATAGACTGTGAAGTTATACCTTTCATGGGGGTGAGTGTCTAAAATCAGCGTGTAAATGAAAGTCAGCCTGGTTCCACTGAACCTTCCTTTCCTGTAGCGTACCAATTGACCTCTATTTTTAGAAAGCCCCCTGGGCATCTACTGGTGTCAAGAAGTTAGAGAACTATGGACTTTCATTACAGATTCACAAATTCTAGTTTGATTACTTTCAGTTGCTAGTGATAAAAAAAAAAATTGCGATTTAAAATGGCTTCTGCTGGAACAAAAAGGAAACTTGTTGGCTGCATCATTAACAGTCCAGAGGGCAGACTGTGGGATCCAGGTACTCAAACAGTGTAGTCAGGAAGACTGCTTCTCTGTCTCTAGACCTGGCTTTCTCTGTGTTAGCGTCAATCTCAGGCGAGCTCTTCCTACGTAGTTGCAAAATGGTTTCTATTAGCTAATACAGCACACATCCTTCACAGCTAAGCAACCTCAGTAGAAAGAGAACTCATCTTTCCTGATAGTTTCTGCCAAAGTCCTGAGCTTCTGTTGGGGGTTCATTGGTCCCGTCAGGTCATATGACTATTCCTTACATAAACACTCTAGCCAAGGGTATGAAATACTCTGATTGCACAGGTCTGAGTCATGCACTCCCCCTAAGAATAATAAAACATCTGAGGAAGGTCAGTATCATGCAAAGAAAATAACAAACTCACAAACTCAACAAATTGAAGAATTTACACTCAAGAAAATGGAGATAACAGCAATATGAACAGAAAGATCAGCAGATACAGAAAAGACTTTAAAGAAAGGATGGTAGTCAACGATTTTAAATGACACAAGATATGAGAGGCACTATTGTTAGGTGACTTCCTTTCTTCCACATTTTAGCCAAAGTGATAAACTCTTTTACAGCAATTCTTATGTTTTAATACACTCCTCTATAGAGCTTCACTGAAAACAATTTTACCTTTTTAGTCTTCATGTGCCAACAAGATGAGGTATTATTATAGTTTATTTTCCCATCCCTTTGTGAGGCTCTGCACCTGTGCCTTGTCCCAGGCTGTGGGAGATTTAAATCTAGGAGGGAGATACAGATCAGAGAAGAGTTAGTATTTGGAGATGTGCAGGCCATGTTCTCATAAAATAATACACTTGATCCTGACTCTTCAGAATAATGGAAAGGTAGAGCTGGGAGGAGACCTTAGAGATTGCATTTATTTTGTAGATGGAGAAACTGAGGGAGAGAGTGATTAAGTGAATGCTCAAGGTCAAAAAATTGGTTTGTTAACTAAAAAGAAATAAATGAGGTTTATACTTTGGAAAAAGGACATCTTTATTTCTCATAAAGAGTTGCAGCCTGGGGGTGGCCATTCCAACAGGCGGGAAAGCAGAGCCCCAGCCAGAAGTTAGGAACACGTGCTTCAAGGGACAGACAGTAAGATTTATATACTGAGTGGAATGGTTAAATATACATATTCAACAAGCTATAGGAGTCATCATGAATATTTATGAAAAGAGAAATCATGCACATGTGTAACTGTACTTTATGTCTTCCATCCTGTCTTGGCTGGGAACTCAGTTGTAAGATGTTTCTGGGATCCCCTTGGCCAAGAGGGATCCATTCAGTTAGCAGAGGGCTTAGGGTTTTATTTTTAGTTCACAGGTAAATGGCAGAACAAGAATAAGAAACCAAGGAAGGTACTCAACTTCTGGTCTAGGACACTGTTTCCTATCACATATTGCTCCTTGGTAAAGTTTAATTAGTCAGCAGTTTCAATTAACTCACAAGGTGTGGTGACTACAAAAGAAACAGAGATTGAGCTAAGATTTGTTCAGTCCAGGCCCTAAGATTACGACAGAAATAACCCACTTACTCATTGGGCCCTGTGGAAATTTAAGACCAGGAAGGATAAGAAATTTGTGCTTCTCTGTACCCAGGGTTCCCATACATAACTGTGAGTGCCTTGACAATGTTAGTAGCAGAGGAAGTAGAAAGGAATGTTTCTGGAGAGATCTGGAAAGCCAACGAAAGGACAGTTTGTAGCTTGGTTTAGTGGTTAAGAATATGGATTTAGAGCCAGGTGTGGTGGTGCACGCCTGTAGCCCCAGATATTAACACTCGGGAGGCTGAGTGGGAGGATGGCCTGAGTCCAGAAGTCCGAGGTTGCAGTGAGCTGTGCTCATGCCACTGCTTGTTAGGCTGGGCAACAGATTGAGATTTTGTCTCTTTTAAAAAAAAAAATTCAGGCCGGGCACAGTGGCTCACGCCTGTAATCCTAGCGCTCTGGGAGGCCGAGCTCAGGAGTTCCAGACCAGCCTGAGCAAGAGCGAGACCCCGTCTCTACTAAAAAAAATAGAAAGAAATGATCTGGACAATTAAAAATATATAGAAAAAATTAGCCGGGCATGGTGGTGCATGCCTGTAGTCCCAGCGACTCGGGAGGCCGAGGCAGTAGGATCGTTTGAGCCCAGGAGTTTGAGGTTGCTGTGAGCTAGGCTAACACCACGGCACTCACTCTAGCCAGGGCAACAGAGTGAGACTCTGTCTCAAAAAAAAAAAAAAAAAAAAAAATTCAATTTAGGAGTCAGACATTTCCTGGGTTTGAATTCTGGTTCTACTGTTCAACACCACTGTGGCCTTGGGCAAACTATTTCACTTTTCTAAGTCTTCATTTTCTTACCTGTAAAATGGGGATACCAGCACCTATGAATTATAAGGAATAAATGAGATCATGTCTATAAAGGTACACAGCTTACATTCAATGAATGAACTTTAGAAACGTGTTTTAGGTTTTATTTGGTAATGTCGATGCATTTTAATTGTGGTTTTGGTTTCCGCAAAGAACATCTTTGCGAATGAACTCTTGAGTATGGCAGGTACAACGCTCACTGCATAAACTCAAGGTGTGCAAAGAAATGTAATTATAGTGTTTTTCTATGATTATATTTGTTTTCTATTTTAAGGTCCCATTCCACTAAGCGGTAGACACTGAATTACCATAAGGTCAAGATTTTGCTCCCTTCTCCACAAATTCAAATACCCATTCCAGGGGGCTCACATAGTGTCGAGGTCTAGGGGCCCAGGGCCAGGACCAAGGTGAGCAGTCCCCAGGCATCTCCTGAAATGCCCATCGTTCCCATCAGGTTTTGGCCCAAATAGGCCCAGGAAGGCCCAGGCAGGGCCTCTGTATGATGCTGAAAACTCTGCACTTGTCCACAAAGTCAAAACAGAAGAGGACAAGTAGTTTGGGGAGGAAGAAAGAGAAGTTTTATTACTTTGCTGGCAAAGGAGAAAAAATGGTTCTCAGCTTCAGGCAATTGCCCTCCAACTACAGTTGATGATTCTGATCATTCCCTCTCTGCTGAAGACAATCTTGGCACTTCCCTTTACCAGGTCTGGGCTGGGCCATCTCCTGTTGGACAAATAAACCAAAGACTGACCCTGCCCCTCCCGACCACTGGCCTGAGGCAGGGATGCAAGCTTTAGTTCTCAAAAAGGAGTGGAGGATGTTTTAAAGAGATGGAAAATATTTTTGCCGTTTTGTTCGAGGCCATTCACTCTGCTACATTTAGGTCAGGGGTCCCCTTGCTATACTGCCTCTCCCAGACACAGACAGAAGTTCCACGCCTATTGTACCACGCTGGGGGGACACAGGTGCTCTGTGAGGCCATCTCAGATCCGCCGTCTGCTCCTGCATGCTGCGCTGGGAAGAGGGGGTGCTCTAGATGCCTTGCGGCTTCCCTGGGTTCTACTGGGAACGGGGCATGGGCCACCTTGCTCATAGATCCCCCAAACTGTCTCAGGTTCCCACTCTCTCCTTCCCTTCTTCCCCCCTCCCACTGCGATTCTGCGTAGGCAGGACGCAGCGCCCTCCTCGGAAGCACGCGCAGGCTCACTCTCCAGGCCCTCCCTTACCCTGCAAGTTTTCTTTCCTCTGGAGAATTTATCTGGGTATGAGGTAGCTTGGTTCTTTCTTTATTCTTCTAGACCTATTGTCATTATGCCCTAGCTGGACTTTTGGCCCGTAAAAGTCAAGACGTGGCCTCTTTTGTCGTCTACATTCTGCTGCATCTTGCGAGCGCAGTGATCTCGGAGAGCCCCATGTCCCAAACACTATTCAGTTATGAAAGTTGGACACCTCTGCAATCCCCTGAGGAAGTGGGAAAGGGAGCATCCTTAGCCATATCTATCAAAGCCCTCTTAGATGTTAATACTAGAGACTAACTTTAATTTTTCATAAGCAATTTCTTCAACCTCATAGGACAAGTAGAGTGGCCTTATGAAAAATTTGCAAGCTAATGAAGAAGATCTGGGTCAAGGGAGTCATGCCTTCATTCCTTCAGCTTAGCAAGTGTCTGGTAATTAACTCCCTACCCAGGGCCACACCGATGAGGCCAATGTTATAAAATATAATGAGGGGAAAATAAAGCAAGAGGCAGAAAAAGTGGTCGAAACAGGAAGGTGCTGAACACCCTGGATGGGCTACCAAAGACAGGATTCCAAAGTCTCATCTTTGCTTCTTCTCCCCTTGTAGGGGACTGTGGGTTGAATAAGGATGAGTTTTTAAAAACCTCAATTAATTTTAACGAAGGAAACAAAGCAAGTGTTTTTCTTCTCACCAGGGAAGGCAATTTTGATGTTAAACACCTCATTGAGAGTGGTAATACTATGCAGTTAATTTTAAAGATGGGAACAAAAGAAGTGTTTTCATTCTCACTAGGGAAGGCAGTTTTAAACACCTCATTGGGGGTAGCACTGCCAGGCTCATCTGGGACTTGATAATTGCTTCTCTTGACAAGACGATACGGAAAACACAGGGTGAAACCTACCAGCATTTAGACGAGTAGCAAAGGCACATTTTCTCCATTTCCTAAAAGGAGTGTTAGAGTACAGCGCAATCCAATTATTTTTACAATGCCACATCCCCTGGAAATGGATTCAGAATCTTCCTCCATTGATTTCAGTGGGACTTGGTGTGATGAAATTGATTCCACAGGGCTTGGATACAGAATGAAGAGAATGGGGAATTTCTGTTCACATTTATTTATTTTTCCAGTCTACAGCTTAAGAGGATGACAATGTCCCTTCTATCACTGCCATCTGAAAGTAGGACTAGTTAAATAGGAAGGGGAAAGAATATGGTTATATTCCCTCCATGACCACGAATTTACTCATTACTGTGGGGGAAAAAATCTGGTGGCACTTTTCAGCCAGCAAGTGAGTGGAATCAGATATTTCAGTTGAAGTCTTCAGCTTAGAATCATAAAAGGAGCTTGACATGTTTGGACTGTCCCGCTGCTAGAGGGGGCACAGTCACAGTCTTGGCAGCTCTGAGTCACACATGGGATTCTGGAGTTGGTGTCACCTTTGGCTGTCTTGCAAGAGAGATCATAAATGCTCAAGTTACTAGTTCAAAGAGAGGAGATATAATATACCTATGGGGGAAAAAAGAAGTATTAGAAAAAATTGAAAATAATTCAATTCTAATTGTTCAATTCTAAACACTTCAATTTTCTTATGACATCACAGAGTCATGGAATCCTTTTACAGGCAGGCTCCTTAGAAATAACTGAGGCTGTTTTCTCATTTTTAGGAAGTTGAGGCTCAGGCCATTTAGCAGTGACTAACACTTAATTTCTGGGCTGGCATCCTGTCTACTAGCCCTGGTTTTGAGAAGAAAAGAGGTTGGCGGCTAACCACTTGAAGTCCCCAACTCAGACAAAAGAATGATCCCTTCTGGGGTACAAGTTGATTTACAGTTAAACTCATTGTGGGAACCCAAGTTGATTTATAGTTAAACTCATTGTGGGAACTCACAGCGCCTGAAAAGGCAAGGAGAAAGCGGAACACAGGTGTACACACGCCGCAATGCAAAGAACCTTGATAGCCACGCAGCAGCACATCTGTGCAGAGCGGCAGGGCTACCTCGGGTGCAGCCTTGGCCTGCCCAAGCTGTCTGGCACAGAATATGCCAGGCTTCAGTCTGAAATGTCAGTTCTTGATGTGCTTATGGCTGAAGAATGACCGGATGCACCGTAGTAAGGCAAGCATGAAAATGAGGTTTATTGAGGAGAGAAACACAGCTTTACAGGGCAAGAGCCAGATATGGGTTTACAGAGCATGGTACATACGCCACAGATGACGACCGGACCCACTGTTACAGCAGAGGGAGAGCAGAAGGACAGGGCCAAAAAGAGGCTTGGTTATGGTCTGCATGTTGTTTTATAGTGCCCAGATTTGGACCTCCCTAGTGGCCCAGACGTCACTATGGAACCACTTTGATTGGACAGTTAGAGTTGCATTACTATACGTGTGGATTGTTCTAGGTCAATTTCCAGACTTATAGTACCTATGCCGCTTGGCTCGTGGGCTAGAGTCCTCCGCATTCTTTCGCAGCTGGTGCACTTAGATCTGATTGGCAGATTCGTAGGGTGTTCCCTCCTCCCCCAGGAATGGCTGTCGCTCAGGAGAGGATTAGGGTGGGGCAGGACCAAGACGGAGGCCTGGGGCCCACCTTTGTCCTTCTTCCCAGGTAGGGCAATTGCATCAAAGGAACAGCACCTCCTTTTGTCTGTAGGAGACCTGGAATTCCATGACATCTACCTACCAAAAACACCCACTGTCCTGGGATTCCGGAGCCTGTGAGCCCAGTGGGGAGAGATACGTGTAGCCTGAGTACTGTAGCGTAGTCTTCTTCCTTAGGGGGCTTTTACATTTAGAAACTCAGCTCCATTCTTATTAAGGCATTCTTGAGACTTTCTATAAGCAAGAAGCAGGTTTTGAATAAAGGAAATTTTTATAAAGGAAATAAGATAAAGCAATAAGATAATTTTGGCCAAGTGCTCTGGTATCGAAATTCTTAAAAAATAAAAGCACTTTAGAAACAGAAAGTATATTATTTACTTTGTTCCAGGATCATATGTATGATATTACATTAGCTTTTATCATATTAGGCCACTTTTCTTTGGGTATAGTGATATGTCTCCCAATGCAGCTGAGAATGAGCTTCAATAACTTAAAATCGTAATATAATTTTTCTGTGAACTCTGTCACGTTACTGTCTGTAGAATCTGCTCTTGAATGTTTTACTTTCCTCCAGGGTTAGCAAGAGACTTTCATTCCTTCTTTGTGCTTTGGCAACTTTCAGGACTCACAGGGAAGTGGTGTTTGCTCGAGGTTTTAGTTCTTTATTAGCGCTCAGTCAATCTGTTTAACCCTCTGCTCCTGTGCCTCCTTTGAAGTCTTGAGAAATCCCACCTGGCAGGAAGTGCCAGGACCCGAGCAGTGCCCTCCACAGGCAGGAGTACAAAGCAGTCATGCCTATTGGAGCCCCCTCAGAAGCACAGGTTTGGGGCGTACTCCATCTCTCCCGGTCTTTCTCACAGTTCTGGATTCACGTGGGAGGAGGGAGGCCGTGGGAGAGCCAGTTGTTCCTAGGGGTCAGCACTCAAATCTGCTGACCAGGCCCCTGGGGGATCGGTCAAGCTCATGCCTGCTTTTGGGGGCCGAGAATGGCTCCTTCCAAGTGCAGAGCCCTATGTCTTAAGGACAGAGTCCCTTCTCCCCACTCTCCTACACCCAGGCCAGCCCTACCCTGCCCTTGCAGAAAGGCCTCCAAGCCTAAGAGGAACTCCTCCTGGGCATATGAGCTCTTTGACCTCAGGGAAGTTCCTTAACCTTTCTGAGCTTTGCTTGCCACATCTGTAAAATGGGATAATAGTGGTGACAACCTCATCGGATTGTTGTGAGGATAAAGTGAGGCAATCCACGTAAATCTCTTAGCACAGTACCTAGAATTTTGCGAATGTTTGATAAATAGTGCTAGTATTAATAATAAGCAGACAATTTTGATTAGGTTAAGGAACGTGTATTGACAAGAGCTGAAGTTAGGGGATCACAGTGAGAAAGAAAACAAACAGAACACTTGCAAGG
>CAUYSK010049827.1:0-44724 GCA_963575035.1 Avahi laniger | reverse complement strand
TGGTATCCCCCATACCTAAAACATGACTTGCACAAAGTAGGTGCGCAATAAACATTCATTGAATAAATGAATATATTTGGTGTGGATCCTGTTTTTGAGGTCAAGGGTCATAGGGTCCAAAGTGTTGGGTAAGGTCTTTGCCCAGGGTATCCACAGCAATAACGTCAAAGGGGTAGAAAAAGTTGAGGTCAAGGAGGGAAAGAAGAGATGAGAGCAGGGGACGCGACAGTGAGTATGGGGTCTACATGAGGCTGCAGACAGGATCGGCAACCATCCAGGAGGAAATGAGGTGGGCAGTGCAGGCCAGAGAGTGGGAACAACACAAGGGTACCTGGGGGTCGTCAGAGTGGGGCTGGATGAACAGTGGATGAGAGGACCTGCTCAATTTAAGAAACCATGGAGAAGTGAGACACCACAAGGCAGAAGAACAGGATCCATTTGTACTCGCCATCAAATTCGTACTAACTGATCAACACTGGGGTGATCACATGGCAGAAATACTCTCTAGGGATTAGGGGGACCGCTGGGAGGGAGCAAATCTACAACTAAAGGACACAGGGAGCACTAAAGGGAGGGAAGGGCATGCCTTTAACCCGCATTTGGATGAAGCAAAGACATAAAGTGTAACTAGAATGTTTGTACCCTCACAATACCTTGGAATAATAAATTAAAAAAAAAGAAAGAAACCATGAAGGTCCCTAAACAATGTTTGAAACTTATGGCCTAAGACAGTGCCTGGCACATATTAAGCATTAACAAATATTTGTTAATTGATTGCTTTCTAATCCCAACCTATCGCTAACTTGACACATGACTTAAGGTAAGTCACTTTCCCTCTGTGCGAGCTTCTTTATCTGTAAATAGAAGGGATATAGATAGCTCAATGAATTAAACTTCTTTTAAAACTGTAGAATCATGTCCTCCCAATAGACCCAAACATAAGAGTAAACACAAAGGGGAGTTGGGGGGCCAAGGCCCAACCCATCAGCACTCGCCCCCCACACCACAGTGGCTGCAGGTTGGTTCCTCCACACTCCGGGAGGTCCTGGGCCATCCGATCCCCAAGGTTCATTCCAGCCCTGACACGCATTCCCATCATGCTTGCCCAGGCCCTTCCACACAGCAGTGTCAGGGATTCACCTCGTACTTACCAATTGACAGAGGTTCTTCCGAGTGCTTTTCATGTATTAACTTATTCAAAGATGAACATATCGAGGCACAGAAAGGTCAAGTCACTTCCCCAAGGCTACACAGGTAGATGGGTGTGAAGCCTGGAATCAAACCTAGTTATCAGGTTCCAAGGCCTCTGCTTTTGATGCACAACTCTGTTCTGCCTCCCTAAAGGGTACATGGCATGCACTCATGTCCTCTGGAATGGGACCAAGGAAGAGGTGGTTTGGTGGGGAGAGGGGAGGAGAGAAATGAGAAGATAAAGAGGGAGAAAGTGACCAAAGTGTACTCCAAAGTGACACGGGCTGCCGAGGTAGATACACCAACCTGGTGCCTTCCCCACAGTCTAGAACCACCTCTGATGTGGTGTCTCCTGGACCCACATTTTCTAATCCAGAGATGGTCAAATCCTATTTTTACAGCAAGATCTTAGATAAGGACATTACTTAAAGGGACTTTTCCAGAAAAAATGGGAGATGTCAATTTACCAAAAATTTTCTTTTTTTTTTTACTGGAATAATAAAAATCTGTTTTGTGAATAATGATAAGAAATAGAAAGCTTCCCATATTCCCATAGACTTTTTTTAAATGAATTTAATGAATTAGAATACACACAACTCAATAAAAAATTACTGAAAAGCCTGGCAAGCATCATTCAAAGCCTCTCAGCCAGTCATTTTCATATTTTCCAAAGCCAGCATTTCCATTAAAGCAGCACACCATTATGCAAAGAATAGAATTTTACCGTAACCTCAGGAAAAATGAAAAAATTGGCAACAGATGAAGGCTAAGGACAGGGGTTCCTTTCAGGGATAAAGCGTCTCTCTGTGTTTTTCAAAGAGGCTACACTGCCATTTGGTGGTAGTGGTGGAGGGTGGGGTAGTTCTTCACTGGACAGAACTGTTCTGTGTATTATGGGATATCCAGCATCCCTGACCCCTGCCTGCTATATTCCAGCTTACAGTCCAGTTGGGGAGAGGAGAGACAGGGATGGATGTACCAATCTATCACCCAAGACCTTGTGTGGCATCTGATATATGGTTATGTACCTCTATTAAAGTTGATCTACTATAGTACAAAATGAAATGTTTACAAAACAAAAATAAAATACCCTCAAAGGTTAAAGTCCATCTTGCATAAAAAGTAACTAACTAAATCAACTGAAAACACAATTTGCAAATACCAGAAGAGACTTCAGTGATTATCCAGTTCAGGCAGTGGAAAAATTTTTCTGGAAAGGGCCTGTGTGTTAATATTTTAGGTTTTGTGGGCATATAGTCTCCTTTGCAACTTCTCAGCCTCTGCCTTTGTAGCATGAAGCCACCATAGACATGACATATGTAATGAATGGGCATGGCTGGGGTTCAATAAAGTCTACTTACAAAAACATTTAAATATTTAAATAAACATAAGATCCGTATTACTGATTTCTTCTTTTGCCTCAGCCTCCAATACAGCTCCACATAGCACTGTTACTGATCTTGCTACCATTTCAATTTTTGATAATTTGTTCATTCTGGAACTTTTGGAATTAATTTCAATTTTTTAACATATTTCATTAAGTATTAACTTACCTTGATTGCTGGGTTGGTGCCTCCTTGAATTTTGCACTCGAGGCTAGTGCCTCACTTGCCTTGCCCAGGTTTGGGCCCGCCCCCTGCTCCCAAACCTGCACCCCCGCCTCTGTTCTTCCTTGGGCCAGTCCCTTTGTCCACTCCCCCAGTGGCTCCACTCATTGTCAAATTGAGTCCTAGCAGCTTGATTGTACATTTTCTTACTGAGGGTCACATCTTGACTCCTGCTGCCTTTCACTGTTCCTCCCACTCAAGAGCAACAAGAAGTCCCTCCCCACATCCCATGACAGCAGTTCTCACCTTCAGATCCTTGGAGGGATCAGCTTCTGCACCAACAAGTCTTTTCTAGAAGATATCCCCCATACAGTGGGCGTCTCTCTAGGAAGAATTTTCCAACAGCTGCTAAGGAAACTGTCCCTATTTCATGACTGTAGTGTGCCAGACACAGAGAGGGAAATGCAACAGAGAAGTCACTCTACTGGGCTCTGATCCCCTGAGGGAAAGGACCTCCAAATCCCCAATATCTAGCACACAGTGAGCCCACCATAAGTATTTGTCAAACTGAATTGGAAAAGTCCTTTCATCTAGATTTTCAGAGTTTCAATGTCTAGGGCAGAAATAGGGAGGCTCAGGGAAGACTGATTTCATGATTGTAGAGTAAGAGAAAAGAAATGTTATTTTGTGGATTTTATTAGTTGAAATGAAATCACTGGGAAAATTGCCAAAGTGGGCATTGTGGATAGTGCTGGGCCCAGAAAATACAATAATCATCACTTGTGCCCTAACTAGCAGGTCTATGGCAGGAACATCCATGTGATTTCCCATTTTTGATTTCCAGTATGCTCCTGTTCTACAGGAAGTGAGAAAGGCAGTTGAGAAATAAATCACCACTCTCAGCTAAACCCCCATTTCCCAAATCCCGAGCCTTCCTTTAACTCATTTATTTAATTTCTCTTAACATATTTAAATCCATTCGAGGGAATTATGAGGGAGACAGATGAGACAGGTCGCAAACATTTGTATGCACATTAAAATAAAGAAAATTAAACGAAAGATTAATAGGGCAGACAGGTAACCATGTAACATGATTTCACTTTGAAGCAATTTATTTCCATTCGAACTGTGATAAATAACCACCAGGTGATATAATAATTACCCATTTCTCGGTGTCGAATGGGATGTGGAAATTATTCTCCGAAGTAAAAACATCCTATGGACTTTCAAAAGGGAATATCACACATTCAATAAAGCTACAAACCATGACCCCAAAAGAAATTGAATTGGCCTGTTTGTATTCCCATCGCTATGTCTGAAAGTATGTTCTCACCCTCTAAGGCAAATTTCCCTTCCTGTTTGATAGTCTTGTGATTTGCGACCACAAAAACTCTGAGGACTTCATAAATTTTGTACTTTGGCACTCCCGTGTGAGATCAAACCCTGAAAATGATGGCTGCTGAAGAAGGCAGGGCCTTAAGGTCATGGAACATTCCTAGTTTTGGTGGTTAGCAATGGTCATTTCTGGATGCCCTCTGGGCTTAAGAATAATTGAATGCATTTAAAAATTAGGTCTTGTTCAGTTAAAAGCAAGACCTCATCTGTAAACATTTATCAAAACTCATTAGAAGGATCTTCTTTGCTGCAGCTTCTTACTGCTATTAATATAAAGGCTGCCATTGCTTTAGGGTGTGCAATGTGCTGGGTGCACGCACGCATCATTTCATATCAGAGACACTGCTGTCTGGGCAGGCCAGGAGACAAAGAGACTGGAGGGGAAAAGCACTGGATTAAGAGTGAGAAGACTTGGGTTCTTGTTCTGCATTGGCCCCTTCCCAGCCATGCAAACTTGGGCTGTTCTGTCAAACATCCCTGGGCCTCAGTTTTCTCATCTATAAAATGGGGGTGATGATACATACCTACTTCGACCCATTGGAAAATTATAAAATGGTGCACAAATTCACTTCAAATTCCTAAGTGTTTTTTCAAACGCCGACTAAGGCTGTGCAACACACTCGGCAGTGGTGGGAAAGTAAGAAACAGTCCCCACTTCATCAAACTATCCACGGAGGAGGAAAGAGTAACGTGCATATGCAACACATCCCCAAAGGGTTACTCTGAGCCTCTCTGTCATTTCCTGCTTAGGCCACGTAATGCTCCATACTTTCCCTGTCCAGTCATTCTGTTATCCATTCCTTGGTTTACTCAGCAAAACTCCATCTAGCATTTGCAACGGGCCTGGCATTGGGAATACAGAGGTGAATCACGTGAAGTCCCCTCATGGAACTCACAGTCTAGCAAAGACCCTGCCTTCGCAATGTGTGAAGCATTTTTAAATAAACAGTTTCTTAATGAATCCTCAAAACAGCTATTTGGAGTAGGTATTATTAGTTCCATTTTTAAAATGAAGGCACTGAGGACCCAGAAAATGAAGTGACTTGCCAACCCCAGGGAGCTTTCAGTGACATTGAAATCGTGGCTTTATGACTCAAATCCAGTGTTCCTCTCGTATGCCACGGATGGCTTCCAGGAGAGAGACCAGCCTTAACTAAGCCATCTTACTGAGACCATGACTCCACCTAAGCCTTGTACGTTCTTTTCTCTGTAGAGCTGGATCCTGGTCTCCATACATTCCAACACTGTCTAGGGCCCAACTGAAATAATTTTCCTTCTTCGTTCCCTTCCTTTTTTTCCTTCCTTCCTCCCTCCCTCCCATCCTTCCTTTCTTTTTTTCCTTCCTTCCCTTCTTCCTAAGCATTCGTTTAGCATCGGCATCCACTACGTGCTAGACATTGTGCTGGGCCTCGAATACTAAAGGATGTTAACGAAATAGTCCCTGCCTCCTGGGACCTGATACCTAGCAGGACACCCAAAAAGTGCCCAAGTAATTGTACTATAGTGTGATAAGTGCTATGACAGTAGAGATCAGGAGTAACAGCACACAAAAAGGAATCCAACTTAGCATTCAGGGAGCCAGAGAGGGTTGCACAGAAGAAGAACATTCAAGAAGAAACCTGTAGGGTTTCGGTCAGGCCAAAGGAGAGCTAGCATATGTCAAGCAGAGGAAAGCAAATGATCAAAGCCTGGGAGGAAAGTGAGTGGGAAGCCCTGGGGGACCCATGGTTTGTTCGGGGTGCCCAGACAACAGACAGCGAGAGATGAAGTAGAGAGAAAGCTGCTGAGAGAGAGGGGCTCATGAGTCAGGCTGTACAGAGCACTGGCGAGAACCTGAGACTTCATTCTGAGAGCAAGGCGGAGCCGTGGAGGGATTTTCAGCAGAAAGTAATACTAATAGACTTGAGTTTTAGTAAAAGAACTCTGACTGCTCTTTTGAGAAAAAAATAGAGGAAACTGAAGTTAGGGAGGCCGGCTGTAGGGAGAGGTGTGGTGATGTCACAGGTGTGAGATGACAGTGAGCCTGAACACAGTAGAGTGCGGATAGACAGGGCTGAGAGAGCCCACCCCTAGGGTTGGGTGTTACTTTCAACGACCACTCGAATCAGTCCTGGATGAGCCACTGGAAACCACATCATGAGCAAAACTGACAATGATAATGATGATTTTACTTATCAAGTCCTTGTGACAAAGCCAGTACTAGACTAAGAACTTTAAATACACGACCACATTTAAGAATGAAAATGACTTGACGATGTTGGCACCGTTATTTCCCTTATTTTACAAATACGGATTCCTCAGACTCACTGGAGCTGTAATAAACCCGTATCTTTGGAGATGGTGCTCAGGAACCTGTATTTGAGATCCAGTGATCTTAACATGCACTAAATTTTTAGAGTCACTGCTGTGAACTCCAAAGCATGCGACATTTTTATTCTGGGGAATGGCTTCAATTAATAAAAAAAAATAATAATTTCAATTCCAAAAATAACAATTTCAATTAACCTGTGCTGCCTTATGCTTAATGACATACAAATGCCTCAAATAGGATCAAATACCCCAGGGACAAGTACACATAAAACATTTAGCTGAGAGTGAGGCTGACAGACACTCTTAAGTAGAGATACTACTTTAGAGAAAGGTGTCTTTTGGGACCCTAAATAAAACACGCTTGAGATACAGAGAACAGTCTGGATGAAGGAGGATGACACACCCAGGATTCAAAGGCAGCCCTGGCATGAGGTCAGACTGTGGAACCTCAGCATTAGGAGGTTCCTGAAATACCTCCAAGTCCAAAGGTTTTCACAATGTACTCCAGAGACCACTGAGGTTCCTTAAAAGTTCTTAAGGAACAAGGTAGAGCCTGAATCTTCAGGGTTTGGTCTTTCCTCACTCAAATTAACTGGATTCTCTTTTAAATATTTTATATATGAGATTTGATCTAGAATTTTCTTCAAAGAAAGGGGACAGGAGATTTGAAGAGAAATAAGTGAGAGGAATTCATACAGCCAATAAGTCTACCACATGTTTTCTGAGCACGTGAGTGCCGGGTGTGCTCAGTGTGAGGTGTGGAAGATACTAGCACGAATAACGTAGGGCCTCTGCCTGCATCTGTGAAGGATCTTTGGTTGCAAGCAACAGAAATCCATTCCAGCAGACTTAAATGAGTAGCAGGATTTCCTAGAAGATCACTCAGGCCAGCTGTAGAACGGATCAGAGAATTGAACAGATTTCAGGTAGGAAAGAGCCATGAAGCTCTAGGGACCTTGCGTGGGAAGAAGTCAGAGATCGACTCCGTAAGACTGCCAGGAGAACGAGTCTGCTCTAGTCCGTGTGTCCTTCCCCTCAAAAACCAGACACCCAGGGAAAAGCTGCAGTCTGACTGGCCCAGCTTGCATCATGTTCGCCTGGGCCAAGAATGTGGGACTGTGGAAGGGATGACGACAGGGTAGACTCAAGAAAGGATGCGTTGTCCCCCAGCCAACGTGCAAAGGAAGGAGTGGAGCAGCTCTCCGATGGCAAAGGGGGTGTTGTTGATGCAGTAATGTGGAATGGAGGCTAAACAAGCAAAGAGGGCAGCTGTCCATTAGACTGTCTGCACAGAACTTAGTTTCAAAGGGGGAACATTGAAGATATATATTTTTTATTCTGCCTAACACCCTCCATTCTTTTCTCCAGTAATCCTCTCCCACTCTGTGATATAAATAGATGCCGGTATGTTCTCATAGGCTCACCCACCCTGGCCAGAACTGATTGGTCCCGGTCTTGGAATGACCCACTGTGGGTCATTTAGAGCCAATCAGAAACTCTCCTCTGGAATTTTTAAACTTTCATCTGTCCTTAAGGACTGTTGGTGGCCATTCACCTCCACATTCAGGAACCTGATCACAGAGAAGGAAAATGCAAAGTCCAGAGAAAGAATTGGGACTTTAAGTCCTAAACTCTGTCCCTAAAGCCTAACTAGACATAGCGACCCTTGTCACTATGACGTAAGATAATATTTTCAAAAACAAAGAAGCAAAACGCAATGCTTTTTCTTTTACCTAAGTTAGTTCAAAGTAGGGTTCCATCATTTGCATTCAAAAATGTCCTCACCAATTTAAGGCACAAATAACGGAAGACCAAGGTCATGTGTGGCAAATGCTATCAGAATGATCTGGTGTTCAGAAGGAGAAACTACCTGCGTAATTCTAATAGCTCCCATTTACTGAGAACATAGCTTGAGCCAAGCACACTAGGTACCTGATATACATTATTTGATTCACTTTTTCCATCAGCCCTGCAAGGACATCTTTACTTCCATCTCACAAGAAGAATTCAGGCCAGAGAAGTTAAGAAACTCACATACAATTTCCCAGCTAGGAGATGGCAAAAAAACTGGATTAAAGTCTGACCCTGAAACACGGTTTCTTTGTCCTGTACACGGAAAGCACAGAGGTGCTCTTTATCATTTGCAGCAATGAACAGGACCCCCACGAGCTGAACAAGAACTAGAATCAAGTTGCATCCCTGCTACCTTAAAATACAAAATCTTTCTGGTTTGTTTTTGTTGTGTGTAGGCTTGATGTCAATTATCACCTCTTTATAGTCCATTATTATTTAGGATGTTGCTGGGGAGTTGAATTTGCAAACACATTTCAATAACACCTTGACCCCTCAGGCCACCAGACTATTGCATTTCTCACAATGTGCATTTTTTACAACTCTCTGTTGTTCATTATGGCAAAAATTTATAAGGCTGATACCTTTGCCAGAGAACAGCGCATCACTATTTCTGAGTTAGGGCCCTTTTGGGAGGGTGTTGTGTGAGACGGAATGCTTTGTTCCTGCAGCAGGCAGTGTGTGTGGGGGCAGTGCACATTGTTTGTAGTTGAGACCATATCAGTACAATAGCAAAAGTCTTCTCTGCAAATGCAGATGGCACCCTAGGGTGGAAGAAGCAGTGTATCTGAAGTCAGAGAAGCTAGGATTTCTGCCAGGCTCTACCTCTACCCAATTGTGTGATCTTGGGCAAGTCACTTCTCCTTTGTGGGCAACATCTTGTCATAAATCAAATAACAGTGCTGTTCTAGAACATCCTGTCCCTCCAAACTTTCTCCATGGAATGCCAGTGTAGCACAAGATGTTTCAAGGAAAAATATCTCAGGGATCAAGTAAACTTGAGAAAAGCCACATTGAAGTTAATTTGATTTCATTACTAATGAGTTTCCTGGAGCCTTGAATATGCTATTTGCTCATCGTCCCTCTCCAACACAGGATGCAATACTATCTGGATTTTTTTTTTTTTTTTTTTTTTAGTAAAGAGATTTGATTGTTTTTCCAAGAACAACTTTCAACACATGGTGTTTGCTTGAAATGCATTTTGCAAACCCTAGATTAGAGGATGATTAAATATCTTTCTGTGCTTTTTTAAAATTCTGCAGTGAGTCCTGTTCACATACCACCATGCCTGCTGCTCTTATCTGAGTTCTCTCTCTCCTGTTCCATTCTGCATCTATTCACTTGTCTCCCCTTTCACTGTGGTCACCCTAATCCAAGCCACTGTCATCATTATTTGCTCTCTCATCCCCTGCCCCCTGCACCCCCTTGGCCTCCTAACTGTGCTTCATGGCTCTCTTCTTGATCTCACTATATAATCCTTTCTCCACAAAGCAGCCAGAAGTTTTTAGGAAGTTATACTGAGTTCTTGCTGGCTTAGCATGCTACAGTCATGGCCCCTACACTTGGAATAAATTCAAAAGCCTCATAATGGCCCTGCACAAATCTGGGCCCATGCTACTCCTCTGACCCTCTCATGCCACTTTCACCCTCTCTCCCTACACTCCAGCCACAGTGCCTTGGCACATACTACTGCCTCTGTCCAGCGTGCTCCACCCTCACATCCCCATATCACCCTCTCTACACAGGTCTCAGCTCAGGCGTCCTCCCCTCCGGGAGCCCATCCCTGACCAGTCCAACTGGAGAAGCCCCTCCAACTCCTATTCACTATTTTACTCCTTCCAGTTGGAAAGTATTTTCCGTACATGTTACCTTATTTATTATCTTTCTCCTGTTCTGAGAAATGAAAGTTCCATACAAGCAAAAACCTTGTCTGCCTTGTCCATGGCCATATTTCAAGAATCTGCAACAGAGCCAAGCACAAAATAGGCACTCAATAAATATTTTTTGAATGAACTAATGCATGAATGAATGTTTTCCCAATTAGACTATGAGTTCTTTCAAAGCAGAGACTATGTCTCTTTCAGTTCCCATCTGTGTGATTCTAAGCCTTTCTGAGACTATTTTCTCTCTAGTAAAATGGAGATAATAGGCACCTCACAGATGCATAATGAAGATTCAGTGAAACTCCTAACATGTTCCTAGCAAAAGTGCCTGGTGAATAAAGCACAAGGGTGATAGTATTGTTTTCATACCATTATTCATGGAATCCACAGTTCCTAATTCAGTGTCCAGCACATAATAGGCCCTCAATAATTATTTCCTAAATGAATGCTGAATGAATCTAATGAATAATATTTCTATAAATGCTTTAGCCAGACATATATTTGAAGCAACATGTACGTGCTTCCAAAGTCTGCCTTGATCCTTTCAAATGAATGGAGTGATCTAAATCTGATGTCCCAAACGAAAGATGGAAGCCTTTGGAAGGTTGTGGGGACACTCTTCCCTGAAGCTTAAAAAAAAGGGGGTGGGAGGAAGCCACTGCTCTGAGATAATAGTCCTTTCTATAGGCAGAGGAATGGATGGAATGTTGATTGAATTTTGCTTAAGTAGTGGTCACCAGGCTGGGCACAGAAGATGAGTAAGACACGCTTGTTCCCTGTTCTTGCAGACTCTGAAGCCCAGTGGGAGAAACAGACATGCAATGACATTATGGTAGGATGAGTGCCCTCGTGGCACAGAGGAGGGTGCCTGAAACAGAACAGGAAGTCAGGAAATGCTTCCTGGAAGTTGTGGTGGCCAGACTAAGAGTAAGGTGTGAGGACTTAGCAAGGAGATGAGGGGCAGGTTTCTGGCCAGACAGGACAGAGCTGCTGATTGGTCGGAAGGGACATGGGAGAGGGACATATTAAGGATGATGCGTAGGGTGTTGGTTTGGGCAATCTGGTGGCTTGTGGTACAGAGGTGAATGGTGTCTCCTGACCTCATCTGCATGACTGACATCAGACCTGCACAATTTGCCCTCAACAAACCTCCAGTTCCTATAACTTCCAGCTTTTCATCTGTATCACTCATTCTGCCATCATAAAGTGTCTGGTGTCAAAGGCTGAGGCACAAATGGCTAAAACCTCTGTCTAATGAGAGTGTGTGTGAGCGTGTGCATGTGTTTGTGCACTGGAATCTCTGGAGTGTTCTTGTAAATGAGGAGCTCACTTCAATGACCCTATTGTGGTAATTAACACATCCCCCAAGCAGACAGTGCTGCTGCAGGAAAGATAAGCTGAGCTCAAATAGGGGCAGACTCAACGCCAGGAAATTTGTGCAGTCCTTGGAAAGTCGGTCCTTGACGGACGGGGAGCATCTGCAAAGAGGAAAGCTGTTTGAAGTAGGAGTTTTTGTGTCCTGCTCTGGAGCTCACCAAGCACTTTCATAAGGATGATTTTATTGAATCTTACAAGCATCATGACTGTTCTAGGTGACAATATCTGGATAATACAGGAAGATGCCCCCACAAAGTGAAAGGCATAAGATTGCTCCCTTAAGAGGTAATTTCCACATCATTATTCATGGTAGGGATATGGCAGCAGTGTGTAGAGCCTCCTGAAGGAAAAAGAAACAGTTTTCTATTCATTTCCACCCATAGAGCAGGAAAGAAAATTGTCTAGTCCAGAACAACAAGAAAAAAAATATGTTGGCAATGCCCCCTTGGATATCACTGAGAGAGAGACAGCTAGAGATAACCAACTCTGGTATCCCAGTCCCATTGCCAGGACATCCCTAATGTGGGATGAATTTACAACAGGAGTCACTAACTACGGCCCACAGGCCAAATCTGGCCTCCTGCCTGTTTCTGTAAATAAAGTTTTATTGGAACACAGTTACGCCCATTCATTCATGTATTGCGTATGGCTGCCTGTATGCAGCAATGGCAGAGTTGAATGATTGCAAACAAAGACTATAAAGACACAAAGCCTAAAATATTTACTACTGACCCTTTGCTGACCCTGATGTAGAACATGGTATAGGAGCAGACACTGTCAAGAGAGTCAACACCAATTATTCACGCTCTTCCCCTGGTCATCCGCTATAATAGGCAAGGCCAATATTCCTTTAGTATGTATTGCTACAACTGTGCCAGTTGCTCATGGTTAGCATCCATTGTGATTGGTTTATGTCCCTGTCCCACTGTTAAAAAGAAGTTAATATCACTCCAATGACAGAGGTTAGAAAGGTAAATACTCAGTTTCTCAATCTCTCTTGAAGTGAAGTGTGCCCAGGTGACATGGTTTTAAACAATTAAATGGAAGCAGAAGTCTGCCAAAAGGATTCTGGGAAAGATTTAGCTTTAGCTTTTTCTCCTTTCTTTCTGGAAAGTAACACAATGCCTGGCACTGAGGCAGCCACTTTATGAACAAGAGGCTAAAAGCCTAAGTCCTGGAGGTATCTTCAAACAACTAAACCAATACTAACAACTGCCTATATCCAGACTTCTTCTTAGGTGAGGAAAATAAAACTTGATTTGTTTAAGCCACTATAAGTTGGGAGCCAAGATTTGTTGCTACACACACTTCCACATGAAACAGTAGCTTAGGGTCTTAAGTATTTCAGGCTCTATTACCAAGGCCATCCCTATAGTGAGATAGCCTTATCAAGTGCTTCCAATATACATTAGAGTCATCTAACTTCTTTCATCTGTTTCAGCGTTTACCACATAACTTTTAATTAGAACTCAGCTGGTAAGTGGGCTGTGACATCAGAGACAGGAATTCAATCCTAGTCCTGCTGCTGACTGGTCGTTAGTCACTGGGCATCCCTCTTGTTCTCGCTAGATTTTCAACTTTTTCCTCTGTAAAATCAAGAAGCTAGACTTCTTTATTCTTTCTTCTTAGTTCTATCATTCTGTGATTCAATTATTTAATTCTAAAGCTGCAGAAAGAAAGAATAAAGTAACAACTGCAAACGAGCATTAAAATAAGCTATGAGCTTCCTGGTGGCCAGGACAAAAAAGAAAATTATGATGACGTAACTCCTGTTTTTTGATAAAATGAAAAATACAAGGTTATATGAGTGATGGTTCTTCTTATTAATGCAAAACTCAAAATGACTTTATAAAGAAGACAAACGACAACCTAAAAGATAATGCTTTCACCAGTGGACTTCTAAGCCTTCTTTGCAGAAAGCCCAGAAAGAACAGTGTTGACACTAGCATACTTACTTCGTCTTCAAAAATGGCCAATTCAGGCCAGGTGCTGTGGCTCACACCTGTAATCCTAGCACTCTGGGAGGCCAAAGCAAGAGGATCCCTTGAACTCAAGAGTTAGAGACCATCCTGAGCAAGAGAGAGATCCTGTCTCTATTAAAAATAGAAAAAAAATAGCTGGGTGTCATGGCACATGCCTATAGTCCCACCTACTTGGAGGGCTGAGGCAGGAGGATCGCTGAGCCCAGGAGTCTGAGGTTGCTGTGAGCTATGTTGACACCACTATACGCTAGCCTAGGCAACAGAGCAAAACTCTGTCTCAACAACAAAAAGAAAAGGCCAATGGTTATAAATATATAAATAACATGTATGTTACAACACTCTTTTTTGCTACTAACACAAAAATGATGACTATCATTTGCTAAGCAATGTCAGTTACTAATGCACAGTAGATATTTCTGTTTGCCTCTCCCAAAGCTCAGAGGCTTCCCTTCCTACCTGAAGAAATGTCTTGTCTGTATTACTAAGTTATTTATGTGTGCTCAGCTACTTTGTATTTCTTCTTCATGACAATATGTGAAAGAGACTGAGTCAGAATCATCACCCCATGTTGCGAATGATGAACCGAAGCTCACAAAGCTTAAATGACATGACACGTTGCCTGTACTAGGTTCAGGGATCCCACCAGACTCCACTCTGAAGCTCCTGCAGGGAACGCAGCCACCTCTTCCCATACCAGACTTTGCTCATGTCCAAGTCCAGGCGCTTCCGGCGGGCACCTCTCTCTCGAATGGCCTAATGCTTCATTCAGTGGCTTCGAAGCAGCAGCTCCACTTTATTTCGGTTTCAACTGCTGTCACGCAGAATCAACGAAGTGTCAATATATTATCTCAAATATATAGTCCTGACAGCAGGTCCGATGCCTTACGATAGCCTCGTTATGGCTGATTCTAAGAAATCAAGATCAGAAACAGGAAAATGGAACAAAGTAGAAGTAAAAGACAGGAGCTGAGTTTTGGTCTGAAGAATCAATGGAGGACAGCCATGGTTCACTGTGGGCTTCTAGATCTGAGGCTAACCCTAAAGACAAGGCCACCAGGCCTTGCTCTTGGCTTCTAGGTCAACGCTCTCAGACTCCCATGTCCTTCCCTCACTAATTCATCCAGCAACAGGGGAGTAGAGGTGATCAAGATATTTTTCTGGAGATGCTATGGTGCATTCAGCTAAAGAACAAGGACTTGGGAGGTGAAGTTAAAACCATCTCTTTGTTTTGACTTTCTCATCTTTAACAATAATCGTGACAAGTAATACTTATCAGGAGACGACTACATGCCAGGCACTATTCTAAGTGCTTTATCTGCATTAACTCATTTAATCCTGACAACCACAAATGATATAGGCACTATTTTTATCTCCTTTTTACAGATGAGAAAACTGAGGTGATAAGAGGTAAAAAAAATTGGAAAAGGCCACATACCTAGGAAATGGTGGTGCTGGGCAGTACAGCTGCAGAATCCATGCTTATCACCACAACAGGATATAACCTATAGACCGGCGCTGTCCAATAGAACTTCCTGATGTGATGGAAGGGGTCCAACACAGTGGCTGTCCAACATAGTGCTGTCTAATGCAGTAGCTGCTAAGCACATATAACTAGTCTAATACTAGCCATTAGCCACATGTAGCTATCAAACTCTTGATAGCATCAAGCTCTTGATGGTACAACCAAAAAACTGAATTTTTATTCATAGGCTCTGATACTTTGGTGCAATAGATGCTCATAAACTGCTCAGCCCAGTACCTGGCACATAATAGGCACTCAATCTATGTGAGCTACTATTTTAAGAGAGTAAGCATTGAACAACTTACCTAAATTATAAAATCCAAAAAGCTCTGAAAATAAAAGAGAGAGAGAGAGAGAGAGTGTGTGTGTATGTACTTAGCCCATTTTGGCAGCAAAATCTAAGCTGGCTTGAACTAATTTGGTGGCACAAACTGATCTGAACCAACAGGATGCTACTTATGATGTTATGCATCCTACATTACTTACTACACGTTTTACAGCAGAAATATTAATGTGTGTGATTGTGGGTGCTACCCCAAGCCCAGCAGGCTTTTCATAATGAGTAATATATGTATCATATATTGGCTTTCTCAGATCTGAAACATCCTAAATTTGTGACACACGTCTGGCCTCTAAGGTTTCAAACAGGGGAATCATGGACCTGAATGTGCATTTCTATACCAACTTTATAGCCATGATGGACAGAGTAGAAAGAAGGGGGCCTGGCCTGGAGACCTGAGCCCCCACGAGCACCGCTGGAGGGGAAGCAGTCCTTCTCCAGGCAAGCCGGAGCCACCCCAGGTCGAGAACAGACAGGCCTGAAGATGGAACCACGGAGACTTCGCGCCAGCTCCCTTCCCAGGGCAGCCACGTTTCCAGCCATTGCTTTATGAATCTGTTCAACAAGTGGATTTAAATAGTCCTGAAGGAAAAGGACATGGTGCTCTTACGTATTTAGTAAGTTAGTCATGGCAGCTGCTCTTCTGGGACTCTGCTGATGCTGCAGAACTAGCTGTTCCCCTCCTTCTCCCTGTACCCCCATGTTCCAGAAGGTTGGGATTCAGCAAAGCCGGCCTGCCTTCCAAACAGCTCTCTCATCCTGCTAGCTGCTCACTACCTGAATGCCCTTTCCTGGCCTCATCCTCTCTGATCAGACAATTTTTCTGGTAGTGATTCCAACCTGACAGAGAATGTAGTGAGATGGAATCTACACTTCCTGTGTATTTTGGAGTAAATCGCTTAGACTCTCCGAGCCACAATTAGCTCACTCCTAATGCATGGCAAACAACACCTGTTCCGAGGATTTCTGTGGGAATAAACAATGCACCAATAAGTGCCCTAGCGAAGTGTATGGGACACTGGGGGACACTCACTGAGGGGTGGTTGATGGATCTAAGCCCCTCTGAAGGGACCCCATTTGTATGCAAAGGTCGTCGTCTTCTACTGTTACACTGGAGAAGAGAAAGCACGGGTTTGGAGGAAGTCTAGCCTGGATTCCATTCCCAGGCAGGGGACCTTACAGACTTATTATCCCTGTGAGCCTCAGTTTCCACATCTATACATGGGAATAATGCTTGCCTCTCTTGGCAACACTCCGAAAGTACCAAAGGGATACCAACATATCTAGAGAGCCCTGCACAGCGTCTGGCCCATGGAAGAGGCTTCTTTCCCCTGTCCACCCTTCCCTTCTGCTAATAAGCCAATGGCACTAAGAGACGGTGTCATTTTCCGTTCAACTTCCGCCACCTAATAATTCCTAACTGAGGATGATGGAATTCAATACCGAAATCAATGAAGAGGGGCCACGTGGTCCTTCTTAATCAAAATCTAAAACGACAAGGCCTTCGCCCGAAGCCACATCAAAGCGTAAGAGGGAGAAGCAGCAATGGAGGAGAGTACTTTGCAGAGTCACCTTCTTCGGGGAAGCGGGAGCCAGGCGAAGTCGGCCTCCGTCTTTAATGACAGGATATAATTCCAATTTCACAACTTAATTATGACTGGATGAAAAGGACAGCGTGAAAAACTCGGTGCAGGGTAGGGAGTTTCATCTCGTTAGGTTCACTGACACCTCATTAGGGACTTTGAAAAACATTCTGCTTCCAGGCAATTTTGCTACTATCTCGATTTTTTGCCGCGTTTATCTGGCTCCATTTATTTGACTTGACACAAGTAGGAAAATGGGATCTTTGATTTTTTTTTTTTTTTCAGCTCATCACAAGCACTGCTATTGCCCCACGTCCAGCCACAGGGTTCTTCGTCAGGTTAGGATCATCGTGATACCACAGAACGAGAGCTGCCAGGGCAATCTTTCAGAAACGTGAGCCGGATCATGTCACGCCCCTGCTCCAAATCTTTAATGGCTTCCCACTTTCTCCAGGACAAAGTTCAAACACAATAGCATAGTGTCCAACTCCTACCTACTTTTCAGACCTCATTTCCTACTTCCTTATTCCAAAATGTCTCTTCTGATGGTTGACAGGGCCACTTAACATTCTCCCAGGCCCAAGAGAAAGTATTATGATGTTTATGATTTTCCATCTTCTTTCTCTATTTCCCCTAACACCTATGAAAATATCACTGATCCCTGCAGGTTCCAGTCAAAGAATCACTTCTCTATCAAACTTTGCTTCATCTTCCCAATCGGAATACCACCTTCACTCCTTCATACTCGTAGCACAGATTCTCAGCACCAGGTTGTCCTGTCCTAAGTGACAGCCAATGGCACGTGTCTGTCTGCCCCACCCAACTGTGAGCCCTGCCAGAGCGAACCTTTCATTCTTTATTAGTGAAAAACACTACATACGTGTCCCAATCAGTTGTAAGATGTGTTCAAAGTACTTGTTACCTCTAAGATATCAAACTTGACAAAAAATACAATATTCAAAATACATCAAAGATTTGGGGTTTTCTTCTAATAATATACTTCTCACTCTCTTCCTGGCTCTCCTGAGTAGAAAAGAGTCAAGCTAAACGTAGAACATGGAGAATGATGCACACTCCTAAGTTCTCCCATGCATGTGTGTCTTGTGTGTACTGAGAGAAAAATAAAAGGGTTGAGGAGTTGTGCTCTGTAACATTAAGTCATGTAACAATACGATAAAAACACACAGAAGACTAATGATTGCTCCAGATCACACTCTGAGGCCCGGGATTCTTTCACTTGATTTTGATATGCAGCACAGCCCTGTTCATTGGCACCACACCATGGCCAAAGGCAGAAAGGTCTGGCAACATTTGGAACCAAAAAGAATGTCTTGGTATCCTAAGGACTATGTAGTTTATTTATTTGGTTATTCTGCCATTATTGCATTAACACTGCATTTTAAGCTGACTGTAAACCTTAATTAAATGCTGCAACAATTGCAAAGGGGTTTGGAGTTAGTAGATGTAGATTTAATTTCCTACAAATCATTAACTGTCACAAAATAGCAGGATGACTTTGGGCAAGTTCCATCTTTGAGCCTCCGTTTCCTCAACTATAAAGCAATAGACTTTAAAACTACAGAGCAACTCCCACCTTGCAGCTTTGTTATATGGATTAAATGAGATGATGCATATGCAAAAGTGCTTTGTAAATCATATAAAGCATTATGTCAATGGGAGTCAGTAGTTATCGGTATTAGGAATTAGCCAAGAGTAAAATGCATCCTTACATCTGGATCTTTTGTTGTTAAAAAGGCAGTTTCATACCATGATAATAGACGCTGACAGCTTTCTGTCCAAGAATTGGCCCCATCACTTACTGGCCAGGTGATCTTGAATAAATCACATAACCTCTCTTGAGTTTCATGTTCTTGTCTATGAAACACAGATGATAAGGCTTTTGTGATCATTATTAAAAATTAATGCATATTTGAAACATAGAGATATAAATGATAAATCACTATAAAATAGTTTAAATATCGTACCAGCTATAGCACCAAGGAAAGGAATAAGTTTCATGCAAGAGCTGGATTTGGAGAATGAATATGAGCTTTCCAGGAAAAGAAGGTGGGGACGAATATTCCAGGAAAAAAGAAGAACAAGTGCAGAGGATAACAGAAGTGGGAAAGTCTTAAAATCTCTTGATTTCCTGATATGTAAAATGGGAATAGAAATGTCTGCCTTTCTCCTATTTTTCTGAGATATTCTGATGGTAAATGAGATCCTGTCTTCACTACACAGTGCAGGATGGAATACACCTACTCAGTTGGCCACCATGTCTTTCTAGAGCTGGTCTCCGATTGGCAACCACAAGAGCAAGTGACCTCCCAGACAACATTTAAGCCCATAGATCAAGAAAAGACTCCAAAGGATGGGAATGTTCCTATCATTCTCCCCACTGTCCTCAGCTGTGCTCCCCCAGGTGAGTTAGGATATGTCAAAACATTCAGAGAGGGAAGGGACAGGGGCCATATGGTCTCATTGTCTCTCAGGGCTTTCCTGCGGCATGTTTTAAGTGCTTGCTTCACCTGAGAACATTTTTAAAACCAGAGCCACAGATAGAATGATAAACCACAGCAGGGTTTTCCAAACTAAAGCAATTGCTGATGGGGCGGGGGTGGAAGGGAGATGACTAACAGCTAACGAGGTCAAAACAAAAGTATATTGGGAGCTCTCTGGTACTTCTATCAAAATGGAAACAGTTTACCTTGACAGAGCTCTAGAGTTTTAGGCAGCCTTGTAATTTACCCTCCAGAGAAGATGTAGTTCCCCCTTTGTTCTGTGAAATCATGTAGTGTTGAGTCACAAGACCTGCTTAGGACCCAGGTGTGCCCTTACTAGCCGTGTGATCTCAAGCAAGGTCTTTAGTGTCTCTGGTCCTCAAATTTCTCATCTGAAAAACGAGGGCATTAGACTAATTGATTTGTTAAGTCTCTTCTGGCTCTTGCTCATACATAATGTCTTATAAGTTCATGTCTGACACCCTGTGCTCAGTACCAGGGTAAGGGAAGGAGAGAGCCTTTTATAAAACCTAGGCTGGGCCATATTCTGTCTGTGGTCACAAATGGGAAAGAAAAACAGAGACATCTGGCAGGCTCCAAACATCTACTGTGTATAACAAACGTGCTAGATTCTTAATACTCACAATTTAACCATCACGTCAACCCTGTGAAGTGCTGGAGTGTGAAGAGGGATACCCACCTGCTTCCACACCCCAAGTCCATACAGTTGAGAGATGCACACAAAAGTCAGAGATCAAACTCTCAGCTTTCTTACTGATAAAGCCAGATTGGAGAAAATGCCATCCTGCAATCAGAATCAAGCTTCCTGAAACTTTCCCCTTCCCTGACTCCCTTCAAAAGAGACCTTCTATATAAAGGCACGTGAAAAATGTGTGTGTCCTGGAAGCAGAGGCGAGACTGATCTCCCAGATAGTGCCGAACACCAAGAAGGCTCCTTCACTCAAACTCAGTAGGCAAGTAAGGCCTCCTTTGGTCCTTTGGGAGACACATAGTGAAACGCGGGAGTTTTCTGCTCCCACTTTTCCTTTCCTGTGGAGGAATAGAAGATTTCTCCCTCCATGGAAATATGAGCCCGTAGGCAGAATAAACGGCCCCTCCCAAACTGTGATTAGCCACATTTACAGGAGCTCAGTGAGGTCAAACTGCCCAAGGCAACCCAGCTAGTGGGAGGCGGGGCCAGGGTTTGTACGCAGGTCTTCCTAGCTCCTTCTATTCCCGCTCTACTGCATGAAGCCATGTGCAAACACGCACACCCACACCCCACTTTGGTGCAAGACAGTCAGTGTCATGAGTATCATAGGAATTGCAGAAATGTCATAAACTATTTTAAAACATGAAGTGTAAACATCTAGGTTTTCATAGTAACTTGTCATCTCAGCATCTCAGTTACAGAGCATATACATATGTATATAGATATGTGAGTGTGCATGTGTGTTTATCTGGTATCATCCTATAGCGGTAAGATTTGAGATGCACATAGAATAAAACAGTTACTATAAGGTTTTATATATCATTTTAGATTGTTCTATATAATACCCAAAACCTTATTTACCCAGATTTTTGAACTTATATAGAAATGAGAAATTATAGATTTAAGCACCAGCCCTCTAAAAAGTTACATTTAAAAAATAGCATTCTTTCTACAATATGTTTTTTTCATTTTTGTTTTCTTAAATATGGTTTAAAAAGTCAAGTCATCATTATTGGCATCGGTTGCTGCACTAGGCTGTAATTCAGTAACGAACTAGGAGCTGTATCGTGTCAAAGGAATGGTGAGCTTAGCTGCCTGTCCGTGTGGCTGTGCTTTTCTAAGATGTTTGTCTAGCTGAATAACATTGGACACAGGCTTTTTTATTTCCATATTTTTGATGAATTACAGGCAATGGGCTAGATATGAAGAGCCACCAGATAAATAATTAGATATTGGACATGCGATTTCTCCCTAAAGTCTCCTCATATTTTACACGAGGAAGCAGCGTAGCATAGCAGTTTAAGAATGTGAACTGTGGAGTCCGATGAGACCTGCCACATGTTAGCTGTGTGTTCTTGGGTAAGTGTCTTTTCCTTTCTGAGCCTTACTTGCCTTATCTATAAAACAGGAATAACAATGGCACATCCTTCGTAGCATAGCATTCTGAAGGTTAAGTGAGATCATGCACATAAAATAATTATCAATGTGCCCAGCACATAGTAAGTAATCAGAACATGGCAACTGCTATCCTGTGAGGCAAACAAAACGATGCTAACAAATTTGGGTCTGGACTCTGACCTTCACTGTTCACTATTCTTCTTTCATTATTATTGGATTTGAATCAAGGGTGATTCAAGACCTAGCTTTCTCATTTTTCTGGTATATTTATATGGTAACAACTGACAGAAATTATAAATCAGTACAGAATGAAGCATTTTATTAGGAGTTTGAATGAAATATTAATTTGCTCAAGGCTCATTTAGAGAGAAAATCCAGTGGTCTTGAAACCCAGCACAGAGGTTCAGTAGGATTAGGCACAGGTTCATTGTGTTGATGGTTTTGCTAATTTGTTTGTTTTTTGGTACAATGTTAAAAACATGAATTTTAATTTAACTGTATTGGGAATTCAGCATACTTTACATTGGCTTAATTGAGTCTTAGTTTATGTAAGTTCCTTTCATTTTTTTAAGAAATCTCTGAATGGAGGGAGATGATAATGTTGGTATTTAATAATAACTGTCGGAATATTTATGCATCACTTTATACTACTTTTCGTGGGACTTAAGTACATTCTCTTCTGCTAGTCACGATGGTAGTAGGCTCAGGTAAAATCAACCCATTTTATGGATGGGAATACTATAGAGGTGAGGGAATACAGAGGGGTATGACTGGTTTATGACAGTACTAGCCAACCCTCAGGCTTTGGGGGAGGTCAGTCAACAACCTCAAATCTCTAGGACGGGCTCCAAGAAGAAGGAGGAGAAGACAGGCTGTTACCACAGAGGAGCCAGAGGTGGGGAGCAGGCAGGGGTGCTCACGAAACACTGGGCTGCATTATCTAAGACCCCTTCTACTCTACAACATTCTGTCTCTATGAAAAAGAGTTTTCAAGCATCAAACTGATGAAAGTCCTGAAATAAAGTCAGTCTGGCCTTTTCCCACAGAACGTACTACCCAGAAAGAAAAGGCCTCAAAGAACCCACTTGGCACGGCTGCCCTGCTGTTCCCTTTCGCTCTGACAGAGCCAAGATTCCTGGAGGTAACAGGAAATGAAGAAGGAAGCACACCAGCCCCTTGATATTTCTCGGCCTCCCCAGAGAGCCCATCCCCCAGGACTCCCCGCAGGCCAGGGACAGGGAGAAGCCCTAGGAAGCTCAGTGTCAACGTAGGGAGATTTCCAGGGCACTGACAAAGCAAAACGCTGCAGTTTTGTGACCGTTTATTGGGAAGAGGCCCATCTTTTTCAAAACATTGATCCTAGGAGTGGACTGTCTTGCTCACGCAGGCAGGGATCTGTGAGGCTCTGCCCGCAGCCTACGTGAGATGCACAACACCCATCCGCCAACTGCCGCCCTTGCAGGAGCATTGAGTGCCTTGTCTTCTCCCCAGCAGGGGCCCTGTGACAGGGCAACGCAGCAGGGTCCAGCACTGCCCAGAGAACCGCCACTTCTATATGTGGGAGACCCAACCTCACAGGAGATGCCATCTGCAGACGGCTCCCATGTGAACCCCTAGGTAGACTGTCCTGGCTCGTCTGCAGCCTAACAGGAGACTAAGTAGCAGTTCCTGCCCTGGATAATGGCATAATTAAAGCAGATTGCCATAACCTGGATATCGGCTCTGACCTTGCTGCCCTTTAATAATGTTAGCTCCATATCGTGGCCCTCAATTCAAAGTTCTCCCTAGGATTTCTTTTGTGCATTCCCACGAGCTTACACTCTCTTGGGCATGTCTCATTTACATACAAAAAAACTGACAGATCATTATTAGCCATTTCTTAAAAATTGAATGAGTCTCTGTCCTCCCCTTTTTCCGTTTCTGATTCTCAGCTTCTAAGCTACTACAGTCTGGGAAATGGCCTAGTTTGGCACACGGGGCTTTCTGTTCTAGTTGCACAATGATTTTTTAGTCTCAGCACTTGCTTTTTCCCCACCATGCATGTTATACCCTTGTCTGGTTAGTGTTGTGCTATTTCATGGCTCTGTGCTCCTCTACAGAGGCTCCATTTCCTTCACTTACTCTCCTCTTCACCTGGCTAATTCCTATTCATCCCTAAAAACCCCACTCAAAAATAGCAGTCTCCAAGACACCCTTGCTCATGCCTACTCTGGCCTGTCTGGTTTAGATGTCCCTCCTCAGGGACCCTCCAGCACTCTGGATTCCCTTTCATAACCTCTGTCGCAGGATCCAAGCTTCATTTGCCTGCACGTCTCTCTCCCACCATCGGGTCCACATGCCTTAAGCTTGTCTCACCTCTACCTGCCAGCAGTTTTCCAGGGCTTGTGGATACTAAATGTTACATACATGTTTCTTTCATTGATTCATTTATTTAGTAATGGATCAATAAGTCGATTGATTTCTTTCACTTGCTCCAAGATCTTTTATCCTCATTCAAGGCTCTCAATTGTTGTTCAAATAGATGAAGTTACTGGACAAATAAAACTTCAATAAGTGTAGGCCACTCTGTTAAATTTCCAAGTGTTCTACTTTGATCTACCTACACTTGGCAGCCAGGTACTGCAGCGTGGCGGCATCAGTGAACACAATTCTTCTACACAGGGCTGGTAATGAGCAATATCGTGACGGGGCCTTTCAATTCCTCCTTTGTTCATACTCTGCCCCTCTTTCCAGGCTTAACTCCCCACCCCTAAGACACATGGGGCCCACACGCTCAATGCGCATGTCAGAACCTTGTGGCTCTGCTTCCAGCATCCCCACCAGCTGCATGATCTCAGGCACATCACTTCCCCTGTCTGAGCCTCGTTTTCCTTAGCTGCCAAATAGTGTCTTAGTCCATTCGTTCTGCTATAACAAAATACCTTAGACTGGGTAATTTATAAACAATAGAAATTTATTGCTCACAGTTCTGGAGGCTGTGAAGTCCAAGATCAAGGCACTAGCAGATGCTGTGTCTGGTGAAGGCTTGCTCTCTGCTAAGATGTGCCTTCTTGCTGTGTCCTCACTTAGTAGGAGAGGTGGAGGCGCTGGGCAGCTCTCCAAAGCCTCATTTTTAAAGGACATGAATCCCATTCATGAGGGCAGAGCCCTCCTGACCTACTCACCTCCCAAAGGTCCAACTTCTTAATACCATCACCTTGGGGTTTAAGTTCCAACGCATGAATCTGGAAGGGACACATACATTCAAACCACAGAAGACAAGATGAAAAATGATAGTCTATCATTGAATCAAAGCCAAGGACACAGCTCCTGGTCCATCAAGGTAGCCTAAGCAGCCAGCTTCAAGTGGAGAGAGGGCCTGGAAGAGAGGGTGACACTGAGCTGTGCTGTCAGAAACCCAGCCTCCAATCTCATCTCCTGTCTTGAGTCCTATCAGCCTGTTAGTCTCTGGGTTTTGGTTGAGGACAGATAATGCATTATCTCCCTGAAGGGCTTGTTGTTAAATCAGAAGGGATCGTGGGTGGGAGAGAGTTCTGGAAACTGTAAAGCTCGACAGCCACTGTGGCCTGTCTAAAGCAAACCATATGTATCACTCAGGGCCTTCCATGTCTCAAACCACCCTTTACCAAACAGCTTGCCAGGAGCCCACTTCTGCAAGGAGTTAACGGGTGAAGGAGTAGGAAGGGGAGGTTCCATAGTCAAATCAATTTTACCCACAAAGGCAAATGAGGTTTCTTTAGTAAGGAGGGCCCTGACTAGCTACCATGCACTCAGAGCCTGAAAACAGGAACTTTCTCTTTTTTGCAAGCTTCTCCATCCCTTTTGTCACAGACTCATTTTGCTTTATAGAGCATCAAATAAATATGCCTTGAAAAATGCTGCTTTCAACCAAAGGAAAGATGTGATATAGAAATTTTGGACACTGTGGAGGAATTTGAGGAAGGTATCTTGGGGCAGGTGAGAGGCGCTTTCGGTACATTCAGTTTCTGTCTCTTCCCTTTGGGGAGACAGTCATAAGCCGTGGAATACTGAGAGGGTTTTGGAGTGAGGACCCCTGGGTTGCCAACCTAGCTCTGCCACCAGCTCCCTGCATAAACCCGGACATTCGGTCACTCTCTCAGAGGCTCAGTTTGATCATGTGTAAAATGCAGGGCTGGATGACAGGAACAGCAAGACCACCAGAGACCAGCCACATGCACTCAGATCACTGCAACAAAGTGTTTGCTGAGGGGAAAGAAAAAGGAAGAACAAGGCAGCATGCATATTTGATGTCACAGTAAAACACAGCAGTGCCCAGTGTCCTCAAATAATCAATTCAGGAGTAGGCCATCTGCAACTGAAGGACCCCTGGTAAGAGTGCCCCAGATAGTAGAAATCAGGGTAAGTGTACGAGCAGCTACGTGCAAGAAAACTGCTCGTGGCAGAGATGCCCTCTCTGCCTACCATGTATTTCACTTCCTAGCACTTCAAGTGAGACATGTAACTTGGCCATCACTTCTTCTGGGGTTGGGGGGGGTCTCTCTCCATACTGCCTGGATATTTTCCTATGTCCCCCACCCCCATGTACACCAGTCGCATATCCACAGCAATCAGAACCCAGCAGGGCCAGTGCCCAGTAGCCTGGCAATACCCAAGGCTGCATCAATTTTGGACCACACAGCAAAAAAGCTGAGCTTGCTAGTCACAGCCAGGCTCTTGAGATACAGGATTTATAACATGGAAGCTGCTTCCAAAGTTTCACATTTGTATTTCCTACTCCGTTGGTGACAGACCGAAAGCATTAGCTGTGAAGCAAGTAACACCCAAAGGCTGGATGGAATTCAAATCTTCTAGGTTCAACAAGTGCTTTCTGAACCAGTAGCTTCTCTGCACAGAGAGGAAGGTAGGGGGGACTGCCGTTTATCAGAGTTACAGGACCTACTCATCACCTTCCTGACACAGCCGTCCAGTCCTCACTGTGAAGCATTCGGTGACACCATTTGAGAGGTAAGGGGGCCTGAGAGGTAACTCGCTGATGAATGTCACAAGCAGGTGCGAGAATCCAGAATTTGATGTGAGATCTGTTCGATTCTGAAGTCTGAGTTTCACAGAAAAACTGTCTTAACGGCTGTAGATCACAAATAAGGGGTTGTTGTGGCCCCCAGGAGCTGATGCGGATATGGAGAAGGGACAGAGGGCAGGCAGGGCCGAATGGTGGGAAACGCACAGAACGAAGAGTCAGGAACTATGCGTGTTTGTCTGCTTTGGTCTCTGAGAAAACAAAAAAATTAAATGCTTGTATGTGCATATCTATTTTTTTATGATCAGTTAAAAAAATACATGTATAGATATACTTTCTACTCCATAGAGTCACAGAACTACAAGACTGTAATCTTACAGGACATCATATCGATCATCTTAGCTAAGTCCACTGTTTCACAGGTAAAGAAAAGGATGCTCACACACCTTCAATAACTTGTCTAAGGTCATATAGTAAAGGAATCACAAAAGTTGGCCTGGAACCTGTGTCTCTCCTTCTTAGTCTACTGCGCATCCCAGGACGCACAGATGACATACGTCTTTAACTGAGCCTAAGACAGTGAATGTCCCTCTCGTATCCAGTCACTCATCCATCCATCCACCCTCCATCCAATTTCCATTTATCCATACGGCCACCCACTCATCCATCCATCTGTATATCCATCCATCCAATTTCTGTGTATCACCCTCCATCCATCCATCCATCCATCCATCCATTCCTCCATCTGTCCCCATCCACTAACCATCAATTTATGCTTCCTTATAGCTAGCTCTAGCAAGTATCTACTCTAAGCTAGCTTACAAATCAGATTCTGAAGAACTCTAAGATTCCTGCCTGTTCTAGCAGCATGTTCTCACTCTAGACACAATGTAAGAGTGAATCTGGGCCAGAGTTCTGCCCCATGGTAGCAAGTTACATATCCAAGTGTCACAAAGAGAAAACAATATACAGGGGAGAGGAGATTAAAGAGCTTGCACTTGCCATAGTTGCTAGTCTGAAGGGCCTCCAGAGGCGTTGGTCCTGGTGCTCAGCTGATGGCACATGCATGCATTTAAGCCAGGTATTGCGGGATAGTCTGATATTTGGCAACTGGTCAAGACCTGTAGTTATATCTCAGACCTGGCCTGGAAAAAAATATTTTTTTAATAAAAATAATTTTGCGATTTTATTTAAAAATATAATGGTAAATACTGGCAAAAATTTCCCCTTACATTTATCCATTCACAAGTATTTGTTGAGCACCAACTATGAATTTTCATGGTTTTGATTTAACACTTACAGCAAGTTTAAAAGATTTCTTCTGCCTCAGGTCTCTCTGCCTTTTGCAGAGCTTGCAACAGTGTCATGTTGGAACAGAGCATGTGGAGGTTCACAACTTCTGCGATCCCTAAGAGCCACTATGAGGAGGACCCAGGGAAATATTTGCCATTTTCAGCAGAAAACAAGTGGTCATTACTAATAGTGATGACTTTCTATTTTGGATATGGATTTGCTGCATCCTTCTTTATAGTCAGATACCAACTGTTTAAGAAATAAAGATGTTTTAGTTCACCCATCTGACAGATATAAGGTGAAATCTCTTTGAAAGATGGCTCAAACTCTTGACCTCATACAGCATATTAGATATGTTTGCCAATAAACGTATGACATGAAAAAAAGATCTTCATTTTATGGGTACAGAAACTTAGCTCACAGAAGCATGTAACTTGCCCATAGTCATGTAAACAGTAAGTACCAGAGCCCAGATTTTAACCCAGGATCCTCGGAGTTCAAATTCATACTAGATTAAGCTGATTCCCCAAACAGTGTGCACTTCAAAAGAGGAAGGAATAGCTCCCTGTTATGGGGTTCAAAGAAAGTCTCACAGAATAGAATTTCAGCCAGAAAAGGCAGGGGTCTGGCAGTAGGGAGGGCCAAGAAGAACATTCCCAGGAAGACAAGCAGCTTGAGCAAAGGGACCGAAATGGGGAAGCATAGACTGAGTTCAGGAAACAGTAAGCGGGCTGGGGTGATGGAACCCTAAACAGAAAGTGGGCTGGAAAGAAGTAGGATGGGGTATTGCTGTGCACATGATCTCAGCCCTATTAGCAATGGGGAGCCATGGAAGGTTTTTGAGCAGGAAGGCAATACAATAAAGTTTGGGCTTTCAAGACAATCTGCTGATGAAAAGAGTGAAAGCTTGAATGAGGAAGACCATTTAAGAGGGTAATGTTCAAGGGGCTCCTCTAGAAAAGAGGGAATGAGAGTCTAGCCATGGTGGTGATGGTAAGAAAGAAAAGGGAAGAGAAGAATGTGAACAATGCTGAAGAGGTTGGATAGATGGGTGGGTGGACGAGGGATGAGCAGGTGGAGGGGGTGGACGGATGGATGGAAGAATGGGTAGATAGATGGGTGGATCAACAGATAAAAGGATGGTTCCTTATGCTTGGGCTGCGGATTCTCCATAGGAATATATCTCCTTTACTTGAAACTCCACCACCAGTGTGTATAATTTGGGGCATTTCTCTTTGTGAGAAATCAGTAACAACCAGAAATTATAGACCTGACAGCCTCTACTTCATTCTGTTTTCTAGGTAGAGAAGCCAGAACATGGAAACCTCTCAGTATTCCACCCTGCACCTTTGAGATTCTTCTGTCAAAACCATCATTTAATCATCTCCACAGCATCCAAGATAGTGCAGGGGCTCCTCATTGTCAACAGGATAAAAATGAATTATTTGCTCTGTTATTCATGATATTCACTGAACATTGTACTAAGAGCATGATATGAAGTCTGCAAAAAGCCTAAGTTTTGCTAATAGGCTTAATTTGATTTGACCTGGACAGGTCATAGCTAGATGTGTGACCTTGGGCAAATGACTTAATTGCATTCGAACTTACCTGTAAAATGGTGACAACACTCTAATTTACAGGGATGGTTTGGGGATTAAATGAGCTAACACATAAAATGCCCAGTGCATAGCAGATGCTCAACAAATGGAAACTATACCATTAAATAAGATCTAATACTTATGATGGGGCTCTTTTTAATACCTTCCTTATCTGAAGGATCATTAGATGCCTGGGTTCCCTTAAACAGAGACTCTGTAATAGCATATTTTGTACATCTGGAAGATTAACCATCCTCCCAACCTCCTTCCCCATGCTTTATCACAAATCTACAAATTGAATGTCCTTTTTTCCCCACAACATTTAACAATGGGCAGTTCTATGCCTCTCACCTCCCAGGTTTTTCTCTACCAAGGCAAGTCCTCCTTGTTTGGTTAAGATGCCACTTGAGGCTAAATAGAAGAATTGTATTCTCTAATTCCCCAAAGTGTTTTGGGATGCAATCAGGTGTCACAACTCTCTCCTTAGCAATGACATCAAAGGGAAGTGCCATATTTAGCAGAGCTTGCAAGAGGCAGTGCTATGATCAGGGATCTGTGTGCATGGCAAGGGCTGGCATTTGTAACATTTGTCTCCTTCCATCATGTTGAACATCACAGTCCTGAAAAGGATGGGAAAATCCTTAAAGGCACAGAAATACAAAGGCACCAAGGACCAAGGGAAACTGCTTCCCTCTGACCAGATGTGGCTTCTCCACTGGCCTCCTACAGGAGTTCACAGGAGAACTAGAAAAAATTTCTAATTATATACCCATTTTGCTGTTTCCCTATTCGATGCCTAGATCCCTCATTGCTCTATGAGTCCATGAATGCAGAGACTGTGCTAGTTTTGTTTGTCCAATATCCCTAAGGTCTAGCAGAATTTCTGGCACACTGTCCTTAGGATATATTTGTTAAATGAACAAGTAAATGATTGACTGAATGAATGAAAAGATAAGTAAATAGATAGTTCCAATACAAGGCGTTAAGTACAATGCTAGGAGGAAATATTAGGCCCCATAGGAGGCCAGCAGAGGTTCAGGAAACTCAACCTAAAAGGACTAGGAAAGGCTTCCCAAAGGAAGTGATGACTTCTTTGAATTTTGAAGTACAAGTAAGGTACTTGGGCACTCTGTGGGCAACAAGGGACCACGCCATTGAGCTTCTCCCTGGCATGATCAGCAATTGGCCTTTGGGGACCTGGTGATGGGCCCACAGGGTAGACCCATACTCCCAGGTCTCAATCACATTGCTCCAGGGCACAGAGGGGAGATTTGTGAATTAGTCTCGGGAGGCGAGGGAGCCTGCCTAGGCAGAGATGGGGGAGTGCAGTGTGGGTCCTAGCTGCAGCACACTCCTGGAGCGCCCCTCCCCCCACAGGAGGGCTGTGTTCTCAGCTCAGGCTGGGATCCTCAGCAGGGAACCTCTTGGCTTGCATCACAATCATGGGGGAGCTTGGCTGGCTTGAGCTCCTGACTGCCAACAGACATGATGGGGGGAGGTGATGGTAAACTGCTCCAGACTGCCAGATTGTGAATCTAAGATTGTCCGTGTCCACAGGCAGACTTTCTGGTTGGGTGGGGCCACTTTGGCTCCTCCCTGGCGGCTTTACCCAGAAGCTGGGTGCTCAAGCAGGTTTGATGTCTCTCCATCTCAGGGCATGCCCTGCTCTGCTGGAGTCACTGGGCAAGCAGTACCAGGGAGAGGGCTGGTGGGCAGGGAGCTCACAGTCAGAGGACCCATCAGTCCACTGCAGGACCCCCAGAGGAAAGGTTTGAGCCCCACTCTCTGTGGAAGCCTCAGTGTGGTGACTCAATTGTCTCTCTCAGCAGCCGTGGGTTTGGGAGAGAGAGGAGAGAAAAAGAATCTGAATGGAGGAAAGCTAGCACTCTGGTTGCGTCCCTCCGTCCCTCACTCCAGGAGGCTGCCCGCCCAGAATGTCCAGACACTGGAGTCACACAGATCACTTGGGAATCACTGGACCCCTGTGGCTCCTGCAGACTGTGCCACAGTTGGGAAATGTCTCTTCGGGAACCTGAGGAGTTGAAGTCCCCTGGGGAGGACAAAGGTACACAGTGAGTAGAGAAGCAGTATGGTGCCTGCCGTCCAGGCTCAGGTCTGTGGGGTGGGAAGCACCCCACGGGGGCTGGGAGCCTGGTGCCCTGTCCACAAGAAGCTCCCAGATCACTGGAAGTGGCAGTCTCTGAGCTCCTGTGAGCAGAAAGTCTCTCCAGCAGCCTGGGAACTCACCAACTGTCAGAGACGCAAAGGACGGAGGAACAAACCACTCCACCTACCCTTCTCACAGACTCCAAGCCTCTTGGAAGTTGATCTCTGCCCACAAGTAATTCTTTTGAACTAGAGAAAGTATCTCCCACCTTCTATCCCTGACCAATAGTCTCATTTGATTTCACACAACTCTAATCAGACACTACTCCACTCAGTTCTCAGAACACGGCTGGCCCTTGTCCATCACTGTATCTTTGAGCATGTTGGCTCTCCTGTTCCTCTCTGCCTGTCTAAATCTTAACCAACCTCACAAGCCAATGCTATTGCTACTGCTTCAGGAGCCTCTTCTGTGGGCTCCATCCCTGACCAAACTGGCTGTGGACACCCCTTCACATGGCTGGCTCATCCACAGAGGGCAGGGTCATGCTCTCCCTTTCTCCCGCCACACCTCATTTATCCCCTGCCACTCGCTGTCCTTGGTCCCTCAGTCAGACGAGGATGAAACAGGAATATGATGCCAGCAGCATTAAGCTGGTGTTTCAGAAACAGTTTTCATGGAACAGTGAGCTAAGCATATGATTTTTAAAAAGAAGGTTTCCAGATGAACTGTTAATTCCATTTTTAATTTCTTTGAGATTCCCTGGGGGACTGAGCGACGGTGTTTTATTTCTACAGGAAATGGAGTCTCTTCATCCTTGATCTACGGGAGATGGGCACCGCCATTAAAATTGCAGTCTCATTCCTGGCCCCTCTGAGAGCCAAAATCAGAGCTTTTAAATACAAAGGAAAAGGAGATTTTCCTGGCTCTAAGCCTTTGCTCCCTTTCATTGCCCAGGGCCAGGGAAGAAAAGGAAGAGCAGGCAACCTTTGAACATCTTTTTCTGTCCCCCTAACCCTCTATATTTCACAGAAACTTCCTTCCACAGCTTTATCACCTGTCTCATTCCTTCTCACGCTCCAAGGCCTTGCTCAAATGCTCCCACCTCTCTCCACCTCTGCTGACCTCCCCACTGTGCTTTAATAGCTCCCTTCTCTCTGCAGCCAAAGCCTTTTCTTTATGTCTCCATCTCAATGCCTCTCATAGTCTGATTTTTATAAGAATCAGTTGCATGCACTTGTCACCATTTATGCTATGAGTTCTCTAAGGCAGCAGCCCTCAGGGTGGTCATTGGGCCTGTAGCACCTGTAGCATCAGCATCCTCTGGGCACTTGCTGGAATTGCAAATTCTTACTATTCCCTCTTCCAGAGCACTCCCCAACCAGACCCACTGAGTCACAAACTCTGGGGGTAAAACTCATCAATCTGAGTCTCAATAGGCCTTCCAGAAGATTCTAAAACACATTATAGTTCGAGGACCACTGCTTCAAGTATAGGACAGGAAACTATTAGCACCTGAAAGAGAGACCGTCCCCCCATAACACACACACATACACACCCCCAGTAAGATCCCAATAAATGCTTTAGTGGAAGTGTTTAAATAATACAGCCCCTAATATCCTGGTAATTGTAATCTATAGTGGAAAACAATATACTGGAAGAAGCATTCACTCCAGAACAGAGATGAGCGATATATATGGAACTGGCCAGTTTCCACCTTACTAGTGCATCTTAAATTCACACACAACATTTCAAAAGATCCTTTCACATAACAGTAGGTATTCAGTTCAGATCGGCTGATAGCTGCTTTGTTCGAGACATTCCCGAAATGTTTGCTACCAGGAGTTCTTCCTTGTTAAGAATGGTACCTGGTTGGGCATTTCTGAGATATCTGTTTGCATCCAAAGCTGCTTCACAGTCTTGGAGGATAGAGGGTACAGGATCTGGGAACCGTGGCATCAGAGGCAGGAAATAGCAGTGCTTATTATTGTATAGATTCAATATAAAGTAGGTCAAAATGCTGCTCCCTGGAACACAACAACTACCTAGAATAAGAGCCTGAAATAACACAGCTGTCCTCAAAGCTATTACTATTTTACTCCAATACCAGTATTGCAGAGGGTTTTACTTTACTTACCTTCCTCAAGAAAAGACTCCTAGTTCCAAAACAAAAGATAACTGACTCAGATCCTTTCTGCTACAGGTTTTCTCCCCCTGACAGTACCATATATCTGTACACATAGATTTTCACAGAATCAGATTTTAACCACGCAAATAGGATGACGTCTTGTCAGAGCATTTTTTTCCCTCCTTACGGTTTTTTCTCGCCATTTAATTCCTTCCTTCCGTTTAGTTGCATTTTATTTCTTTAAGGAGGGTCAGAGCATTTCAATCACAATGTACACTGGCTCGCTTAGAGCTATTGATGAAAGAATTCAAAGCTCAGCCTCTCAGTTCATTTAGATGGGAACTACCAAGTTCAATGAGAAAAGCAAAGGGTAAAATGAAATTACACAGCCTTTTGGCTGATTTCCCATTTCTGTGTATATAAAGGCATGGGATGGCCTTTGATGCCCCAGATTCCGGAACAATAAGGCCCTAGAAGGAGTTCATATAATATTAATAGCATGTTATTGAGGGAGATAAATATAAAACCCAAATTCAAAAAATAAAAAAACTGACTTGGCAAGTAAAGATTATCAAAAGTCCTTTTCTCCTTTACTTCAAAATAACAATCATCACCAAAATAATAACTAACATTTGCATGGTGCTTTACAGTTTACAAAATGCTTTGTAATCCATTAAGTCCATTAACCAGCATGGTCATCACTAATAGCTAAGATTTATGCAGAGCTTACAATACACCAGGCACTGTGCCAAGCACCTTACATGGATTATGTAACTTAATCTTCATAACAACCTTCGTGTATGGCCTCATTTTACATAAATGAAAACTGAAGTAACTGACTTGCATTGGATCATGCAGCTAGTGAGTGGTCAAACTAAAATGCAAACCCAAGCGCTCCGTTTCTATCAGGATTAGTAGCAGCATTTTATAGGAAACAGTTTCAGGCTCAGCCAGGTTAGGTGATATGCTCAGGGTCACACAGCAGTAAGTAGCAGAGCCTGAATGAGAACACAGAGATCGCGATTCCCAGGTCAGAGTTAGGCCACGCTGCCTTGGCATACGGTGTCCACAAACAGGCAAAGACAAAAGACAAAGGCCTGTATTGCTATTCCAGCCTGCCTCCTCTGCAGACAGAACTCCTTGTAGCCAGCTTAATCTTCCTTCTGCAACTAACACAGGAAAAAAAAAAAAAGAGAGAGAGAGAAGGAAAAAAAAGAAAAGCTGTGAAGAATGAGAAATAAGTGCTGCTGAAAAAGAACATCAACAAAGGCAACGCACAGGCCTTCCAGGCTGGAGCTACAGATGGGAGTGTGAGAACGCAGACAGGAGGTGGAGACCTTTTGTACTTGCTAAATTCAGAAAGGCCACATTGTACTGCATGACAGAACAAGCCCAGCCCAGCTTCACATGCCAAGGAATGGCACTGCAGACTTCCCCTCGCAGCGACGTGCCATCCTGCGGGAGGACGCAGCAACAACTAGATGTTCCCTGCTCCCAGGCTTTTGGAGGGCAGTGCCCTTGCCTGCAGCCGCAGCACCCTGTATGGTGTGTGGCACGTTCGGGACTCCCGAAGAGTCTTGCTGAATTGAACTGCACGGAATCTGGCCGCTGTCATCAGCAAGACATGATGCTTTCACTTCTCTGGCTCAATTTCTTTTCTTTAAAATGGGGACAATGATATCACTCCCTTCACAAGCATGCCCCAAAGATTAAATACAATACTATAAATAAGACATACAGCACATTGTCTGGCCCACAGCGGGTGTCCAGTAACTGATTGTGTTGGTGGTTGTTAAAGTTAATATTGGCATCAAATGAAGGCATGTCACTAAATACGGTAATTGCTGACCATTCAGTCCAGATTTCTCATTTTACAGATGAGGAAGTTGAGGCTCAGACAGGGAAAGAGCTTATCCACAGTCACTCAGTGTTTAGCAAGGACTAGACAGTCAAGTCTACGGACTGCCTCCTGGTCCAGTGTTTGTTTTCATTAATATGCGCTTCACTGACACGGAGGTGGAGTTTAAGCAGAAGCACAGCCAGCCAGTCCTGGCCTAGGAAGGCAGAGGGTTGAAGGAGCTAATTCAGAGTCGAAGCCAAATCACTAACTTGACCTCCCTCCCTTTTCATTCCTTTCCTTCCCCTTCTTTCTTATTTATTTACTTATATATATTTAAAGTGTAAACATGTTTTGATACATAGTTAACCCTTGAACAACACAGGTTTGAACTGCATGGGTCCACTTACATGCAGATTTTCTTCCATCTCTGCCACCCCTGAGACGGCAAGACCAACCCCTCCTCCTCCTCAGCCTACTCAATGTGAAGATGACAAGGATGAAGACCTTTATGATGATCCACGTCCACTTAATGAATAGGAAATATAATTTATCTTTCTTGGGATTTCTTAATAACATTTTCTTTTCTCTATCTTACTTCATTGTAAGAATATAGTCCATAATACACATAACATATAAAATAAATGTGAATTGACTGTTTATGTTTTGGGTAAGGCTTCTATTCATCAGTAGGCTATCAGTAATTAAATTTGGGGGGAGTCAAAAGTTATACGTGGATTTTCAACTGCACCAATGTCAGTACCACGGGTCAACTATACATATACACACAGTGAAATGACCATTATTGTCAAGCAAATTAACATATCCATATATCCATCACCTCATATAGTTACCTTTTGTGTGTTTGTGTGTGTGTAAGACACCTAAAATCTACTCGTAGCAAATTTCCACCGCACAATGTTAACTACAGTCCTCATGCTGTACCATCAGCTCTCTAGACTTATTCATCCTACATAACTGCAAGTTTGTACCCATTGATCTACATCTCCTTATTTTCTACCCCTCTCCACTCCTGGTAATCACTGTTCTACTCTCTGTTTGTAAGTATTCTATGTTTCTTAGATTCCACATATGTGAGATCATGTGGCATTTGTCTTTCTGTGTCTGGCTTTATCTCACTTAGCATAATGTCCTCCAGATTCATCCACTTTGGCACTAATGGCATTATCTCCTCCTTTTTTCAAGGCTGAAAAAGATATATATAAAATGGAATATATAATATATATATTATATATGTATATGTGTTTCTTTATCATTCATTCTTCAATGGACACGTAGGTGTTTTCCATATCTTGGCTATCGTGAATAATGCTGCAATGAATATGAGATCACTTCACGCATGTTGGGATGGCAATTATCAAAAAAACAAGAGATGATAAGTGTTGATGAGGGTGTGGAGAAAAGGGAACACCTGCACACTGTTGGTAGAAATGTTAATTGGTGCAGCCATTATAGAAAGCAGTATGGAGGTTTCTCAAAAAATTAAAAATAGAACTACCATAAACCCCAGCAATGCGTCTGTTAGGTACATACCCAAAGCAAATAACTTTCATTGAGAGCTTACCACGTGCAAAGATATTCTCACAACTTACTGTCTCATCTGATGCTTCAGTATAAATCTGCAAGACATGGGCATCATTATTGAGTCCATTTTGCAGTGGAGGCAACTGAAGATTGGAGATGTTAAAGTAAAAAGTTATTCAGTCAACCACCTAATAAGTACTGGGGGAAGGATTCCAATTCAGGTCTATCTCACTCGGAAGCTCACAGTCTTTCACCAAGACACACCATGGCTGGAGGAACAAAAGCAAAATCTGAAATTCCAAAAAAAGTCAGCATCAGTGTTGCTTCCAATGTCAAATAGAATTCAAAATTTATGAAGTTGGGGAAAGTATTAGGGAGTCACCAAATCAACAAATGTTCTCACCAAGATGGATACGATTCCTTATTTTAGGGCCAAGCTTGTGTGTAGCCTGATCTACCATCTGCAAACCCCCCGCCACCATCACCAGCCACACACACCTTAGTCCAACTGGCAGTCACCTATCCCCGGGACCACTGCAGTATCTCTCAGTGGGTCTCCCCTCTTCCACTCTCATCCCACAGAGTAATTTTCTACATAGCAGCCTGAGTGATCGTTTCAAAACACACATCACATGATAGTATTTCCCCTACTTGAACCTGCCAACAGCTACCAACTGTCTTAGAATAAATTCTGAACTCCTTATAGTGGTCTAAGAGGTCCTACATGGTTTGGTCTCTACCTGCCTCTCTGGCTTCATCTGCTACCTCTTTCTTCCTTGCACTGGGCACTCAGACCACTAAGCTTCCTTCAGATCATTAAATAGACCGCTATCTCTCCTGTCTCCGAGCTGTGGTATGAGGTGTCCACTGCCTGGAATGCTCTTCCCCCCAAGTTCTCCACACAGCTTCACATGGTTCCTCTGGTCATTAAGGACTCAGCTTCAATGTCACCCCCACAAACATTTCTCCCCTAGTTACCCTACAATAGTAGCAACTCAATCCCTCACTGTCTATCACATCATCTCTTATTTTCTTCATAGCACTTCTAACTAGACATTTCTTATCTTCTTGTCTACTTATTAGTTTTCTGTCTCTCTGTGGTCAGCAGACAGTAAGCACCAAGAGTTACACGTTTTATGAATAAATACATATGAATAAGATTCTCACAGCGTTTGCCTCCAAGGAGAAAGAAGAACATAGGTGCTGGTTATTATCATATAATTATAACTAAGGGAGACTGGAGGGCCACTATCCATGGCTAGAAGGAAGATTTTCTTCTACCTTGTGAATGGGCGGCGATGGGGGAGGCACTATTTTTAAGACTGTTTAGGAGAAACACATAGCAGGAAGGAAGCCATCAACTGCCTACCCTTGGTAATAGTTACCCTGACAGCAGCTGCTATGGATACATTTTCTGAATACTAAACAGGGTTCATACAGGGCTTCGGATCCCAAATTTGACAAGAGTCATGCTGGGGCCCTGAACCATCAACCTGACACAGCTCAAACAGTTCCCCAGGGCAAAACAGCACCTGTGGAACCTTCAGTCGACAACTGAGTGTTGAAACCAACAGCTGCACATACGCACGCACTCCCTGCTACAATGTAGGAGGTGATTTGTACCAAAGGGAAAGTTTTCATAAAGCTTCTTCTCTGCTCCCCTCCCCACTCCATTCACACTATTATTTTTATAGGCTTTTACTGATAAATATAGATTTAATCTTAAAATATCACTCTTTCATTTTGAAATAAGGTAGCTAACATAGATTTGACGATAGAAACAGAAGCAAGTTTTTTAAAATATTAAGTGAATTGCTCACTGGTAATGCTTTCAGCCACAAAGAAAGGTTAAATACTCTTCAGGGTACATCTTTATTGTTACTCGAAAATAAGGGGTGAGAGAGCCAATGACCACATTAGCTTTCATTCACTGAAGGCTTTCTATGAGCCGGGCATCTTAAAATACATCATCTCTAAGCCTTACAAATCCCTGCAAAATAAGTAGTGGGCCCCATTTTATAGATAAAGAAGGAAAACCTCAGCGAGACCAATAAACTTACCCACACTTAATAGCTCAGAAATTTCAGGGTCAGGATTTGAACCCAGTTAAGCTTGGCCCCAAGCTCCTGCATTTTCTACCATGTTTCTACCCCTGAACCTCTAAGGGCCGAGATCTTAGACTTATGGACTCTATGTGCCTACAAAACCCCAAAGTGGTGGCCAAGTTAAAGAATACAGCAGTTAGGGAAGCATCCCTGTGTTTGAGCAGGACACTTCAGAGCTCTTTTCTATCCCATATTCACAGCCAAGCTCCTCTAACCTCCGCCAGAGCAGTACTTAACCAAAATAACTCCACGACAGGCTAAAATAGAAAAAGCAGCATAGATAAAATATGGCAAATTGCCCATAGGGATTCCCTCTTGGACTCACACTCTCCAAGGCAGTGAATTTGCCTTCAGGTAAAATTCAAAGACACGAGAAGTTAAAAAAAAAAAAAGTGAGGCCAGGGTGCGAGCCTCACTTTGCTGTACCAAACAGGCTGAAGGCAAGTGCTACCAACTCTAGAACAACATAGTTTTTTCTAAGCACTTTCTAAGTCAATCAGAAAGTACCAATTATCTTGATAATGTGTATAGAAGAAAGTGACATGGCATAGAAGGTCATCATAGCAGTGGCTGCCCTGTGTCTGCACACTCTGGCCAGAACAATGCCTTACGGGCTCATTCATTCCTTCATGCATTCATTCAGCAAATGGTTCCTGAATGCCTACTCTGTGCAAAGTATCTGCTACACACTGAAGATAATGAAGGAAATAATTTGCAGCTCCCTTTCCCCAGAGAGTTGATTCCAGTACAGAACAAAGACAAGTAAACACACAGTTTAATGTAGCTGGATAAACAGTAAAAGATGGTACACTGGAGGAACAGTTGGACTGAAGAAGGAAACAACCGACTCTGTGGGGGACAGGGCTTCTTGAGTCAGGTTCTGAAGGACAACTAAGTCTTTATCAGGGTTTGAGAACCAGAAGACTACCCCAGGCAAAGGTAACAGGATATGCAAAGGCATGGAAACCAGGAACAAGGCTGATTCCAGGGTAAAAATGATTCGAAGTGTGAAAGGGTTTGGGGAGAGGGGAGAAAGTTAGGTGCATGAGGCAAATATAAGGTAAAATCAGTACTTTAATACTCCCATTTACCTGGTGATGCACTAAAAAAGATCCACATGGGAAAGGAAATTTTTATAAGCTCAGAGGGACATGCTATGCCCCATTCTGCGAGGCGGATTTTCATCATCCCCAGATTCCTGTCCATGTATGTGAGGGAGAGATTCTTGGGCCCAAGAATACCCAAAGGTATTTGCCCAATAAGATCCCTACTCTGCTCCACCACTGCCTCATCAAAGAGAAGATAAAGACAAATGTCAAAGTGAATCTCCATCCCAAACAAAGCCATCAGGAATAGGAAAGGGAAGTTTGAAGAATGACATCTATCACCCATTGCCACATCAGGCACAAGCCTTCCTCTTGGGCAGCTTCTGGCTCTTCTCAGTATGACCTGTATACCTCAGGAGAATTCATGAACATGTCTACCTTTCAGTCTCCTTTGTAAAATGGGGAGAATGGTGCCTGTCCCACAAGGTTATCGTGAGGATTACATGAGCTCTGTCACGTTACTCCCTGTTGCAGCTTCAGACACACTAGTTCCTTACTATACATGTTAGTTCCATTCCTTTCTCCTTAATTACAGAGTTAATCATGGTAATGGCCGTGAAAGACAATATTGCCAATTTCTTCTATTATTCTTAATAAATGATCCACAACATATGAACAGTAAGTCACAGTTTTAAAGGCACTTTAACATCTGTTAGCTAATATAATTATATCCCAGTAACCTTTTGAGTTAGATAGAAAAAGTCAAGAACAGATGAGAAAGCAAGAGACTTCCCCAAATTCAAATAGTCATCAAGTGACAGAACATGAAGTTTCACCCTTTGTCTCCAAAGCCCAAAATCTTTCGACCACAAGACATTGCCTCTGAGTACTCTTCTAGAAAAAAAAAAACAAAAATATTAATTTGGCAGCCATTAGCTACAAAGCCCATTTTGTTAAATATAATATTAGACACAATTCCCTATAAAATATGTTAACCCTCTCTTATGGCATACCACGTATCTTTGTCAAAGCTCACCTGTCCATAGAGATTTGAAAGGCAGAGACCGTGTCTTATTCATGCCCATACCCCCAATGCCTGGCAACAGTCCTGTCACATGGGGCAAGTTTAACACATTTGCAGAATGAGTAGATGGATTTTATAGGCACTTACTGATTTACAAAGTACTTCCACATCTTTTGACTTATTTGATTTTCCAAAAAGCCCTGCAACATAAAGGAAAGCTGACATCATTATCCACATTTCACAGATGATGATAGGTAGGTAACACCCAGACTGCTGTTATTTTCTTTCTTTTAAGAATTATAATGGACTCTTACTCCCGCCTGAAACACATCCCAGCTGAATTTCACACACTGCTATTGGCCCTGCCACACAAATCTCCTTAAAAGCCAATATAGACACTGTTTTACTATCTTTCGTGTCTTATGAAAACAGCAAAATCTGAAAAACTCTGTGATAATTAGACCAGGAAAAAAAGATGTAGCTGAACCATTCATCCTGGAACTATAGTGCAGGATAACTGTTACGTTCCTATTCTTTCCCTTTCTCACCTCCTTTTGGTCTGCATTGTCTACAGCATGGAGTATTCATCTTCCTCCACAAAAAGAATCTGCTTCCCACAGAACAGAACTGGCAGGACTGCAGGAGCCTCGCTTTCTTCCTGCCAGATATTATTACAACACATAGTTTCTCCTTATGGCCTCCACCACAATTTCTCATCAAGGAGGCTGAGGGCTCTTCCCAAAAGGGGATCTCTGGTGTCAACACTCCCTTACACGAGAACCACAGGACTTCCCCCAAGAACTACTGCACATTTTGTTTACATTTGTTCTTTGGAGTATCCAAAATCTATATCCATTCTACCTTTGCAGCCTCCTTTCTCCAATTTCCCCTCTACATGCCCTGCCTTCTACCAGACCTGAATGGTCACTGATTCCCTAAACAACTACTCTGTGTCCTCATGCCGTCCTTGCCCCATCAGCCACTGCCAAGGATGAGGGCTCCATTACTTAAAACTCTCCCCATCGTTCAAGGGCTTTCCCTTGAACCCTTTCTTTAGTTCCCTTCAGCAAGTTGTTCAACAAAACATTCAGTAAGAAACTCCTTTATACTAAACAACCTTATCCTCAAGGAGCTTAACAGCTACTGAGCAAAAGAGAGCAGAATATGGGAAACCCAACACAATGAGGGAGCTGTAGCGGTGGCCTTGCAAAGCAATGGGCTGGCCACTGATGGGAGTACAGCAGAGTCCTTCCTGACCTTCACTGAGACTGCCATTGAGGCAGAAAGTGAGGAGAGAATGAATGCACAACCAGATCAGGCTTGAAACAGACAAAAGTACTGCATTATGCAGTTCTCCATTCATTCGTTTATTCATTCATTCGCAATGTGCTAGGAATGCAGAAATAAATATTATACACTTCCTGCTCTCAAGAGTTTACGATCGAGCAGGAGAAAAACAGATATGTACACAGGGCTGTACCACAGGTAAGAAGCACCTGTACCAAGCACTAGGAGATTAAAGGAGAATGACAGGCTCTGTCTAGCAAAGTCTAAGAAAGCTCCACAAAATGGGGATATTTGTTAGAGCTCTAAATGACAACAGGAGTTCATCAGGTAGAGAAAAAGAAAGGAAGGGAAGGGGAGGAGAAGGGAAAGGAGGGGAGGTCAGGGAGAGAGAACATCATTTCAGTCAGATGCAGGAGAAAATAACTATCTCAGTTATTTTAACATAGAAACTTTAATTTTTTTTAATTTCAGCATATTATGGGAGCACAAATGTTTACGTTACATATATTGCCTTTGCCCCGCCCAAGTCAGAGCTTCAAGCATGTCCATCCCTGAGACATGCACATAAATGTTGATCAGTTAATACCAATTTGATGGTGAGTACATGTGGTGCTTCTTTTTCCATTCTTGGGATACTTCACTTAGTAGAATGGGTTCCAGCTCTATCCAGGATAATATAAGAGGTGCTAGATCATCATTGTTTTTTGTGGCTGAGTAGAACTCCATGGTATGCATATACCACATTTTATTAATCGACTCACGTATTGATGGGCACTTGGGTTGTTTCCACATCTTTGCAACTGTGAATTGTGCTGTTACAAACATTTGAGTGAAGATGTATTTTTTATAGAATGTCTTCTTTTCCTTTGGGTAGATGCCCAATAATGGGATTGCTAGATAAAATTGTGGTTCTACTTGTAGCTCTTTAAGGTATCTCCATATTGCTTTCCACAGAGGTCGCACTAGTTTGCAGTCCCACCAGCAGTGTACAAGTGTTCTTGTTTCTCCACATCCATACCAACATTTATTGTTTTGGGACTTTTTGATAAAGACCATTCTCACTGGGGATAAGCAGTATCTCATCGTGGTTTTCATTTGTATTTCCCTGATAATTAGAGATGTTGAGCATTTTTTCATATGTTTTCTGGCCATTATTCCGTCTTCTTATCAAAAGTTTCTGTTCATGTCCTTTGCCCACTTTTTGATAGGGTTGTTTGATTTTTTTTCTTGTTGATTTTCCTGAGTTCTAAATAGATTCTAGTTATCAGCCCTTTATCAGATGTGAGCATGCTAAAATTTTCTCTCATTCTGTAGGTTGTCTATTTGCTCTCATTATGGTTTCTTTGGCTGTTCAGAGCTTTTTAATTTGATCAGGTCCCATTTATTTATTTTTTTTGTTGCTGTGATTGCCTTTGGGTTTTTTTTCATAAATTCTTTGTCTAGGCCAATGTCTATAAAAGTTTTTCCAGCATTTTTTCCTAGAATTCTTATAGTTTCCTGCCTTAGGTTTAAGTGTGTTATTCACTGTGAGTTGATTTTTGTGACAGGTGAAAGGTGTGGATCCTGTTTCAGTCTTCTACATGTGGCAATCTGTTTTTCCCAGCACCATTTATTAAATAAGGATTCTTTTCCCCAGTGTATGTTTCTGTCTGCTTTATCAAAAATTCGATGGCTATATGAGGATGGTTTTATATTTGGGTTCTCAGGTCTGTTCCATTGGTCTATGTCTCTATTCTTGTGTCAGTACCATGCTGTTTTAGTTACTATAGCCTTGTGGTATAGCTTGAAGTCTGGTAAATTGATGCCTCCCAATTTGTTCTCTTTGCTTAAGATTGCTTTTTTTTTTATTTCAGCATAATATGGGGGTACAGATGTTTAGGTTATGTGTGTTGCCCTTGCCCCCCCTCCCCGCCTCAGTCCAGGTTTCAAATATGTCCATTCTATTGTGTGGTGTGCATTGCACTTTTTGTGTATACATATACCTGTCCCCTCCTCTCTCCTCCCCCCTCCCCCCTGCCCAATATCTAATAGATGTTATTCTTATATATGCACTTATGTGTTGATCCGTTAATACCAATTTGATGGTGAGTACATGCGGTGCTTGTTTTTCCATTCTTGGGATACCTTGCTTAGTAGAATGCGTTCCAGCCCTTTCCAGGAGTATAT